>NNCF01126096.1:616295-653938 GCA_002313205.1 Laupala kohalensis | reverse complement strand
CAATATGATACAAAATTCTAAATCAAATCAGTTTTTCCTAAAATATAAAAAAACATGTTTATAAATATCGGAACTGCTTGAACGTTTTTTGCATATGGGGGTTTGAATCAGTCCATATATTATAAAACTCGTGTATCATGCCTAAATTATGTTAAATGAAGCTGGATGTGTACGTTAATTGTTGCAAGGTACTAGTTGACCCTTGACTTTGAAGATTCATCAGCTTCCCATTCCCGTATTTCCGCCACTGTCTCTTTATTTACTTTTTTGCAACAAGTCGGTCAGACTGCAGAATTTGCATCTTTTGGTCTCATTTCTTTAAATTTTTTACCATAAATTATGCTTATCAATTTTAAAATACTTATTGAATTTATATTAGTAATTAACTAATTAATTGCCAAGAAAGCAATGAAGCATTGTTTATGAATTATGTCATTTGACTCCTTGAAAGTGAGCAAGTAGTATTTGATCTCCTAACCTGAGGATATTTGGAAAAAAATCAATGTTGTAATGGATCTAAGATATGTAGATGAATCAATAAATAACTTAAAGTTGTAATAACGATGTATTAAAAAGTTTTAAAACTACAATATTGTTGTGTATGGTGAGCATTGAAGTATTCGCTGAATTATACAAAATGAAAGTAATGATAGAATTGTTTTAGAAATATTATGTTTAAAGGTCAAAAGGATGCGAGGTCCATTTTTATACAATTAATACATCTGATTATTATTCTTTATTTGTTTAAAATTATTTTAATATGCATTATTTCATTGTTGTCCTGGCAGCCTGAAAGATGATTTGCAGTTTACCTTTAGAGGTGATAGAACCAAAGAAGAAATTGTCAACTTTGCTCTTCGAGTATCAGGACCTCCTGTTCAACACATCACTAAAATGGACAGCTTAGATTACATTAAATCAAAATACCGGTTATTTTTCTTGTATGTTGGCGATTCCTTTGGATCATTGTGGGTATGTATTATGAGTTAGAGCTTGAAATTTTCCATTCAAAAATATTAGTTCTTAACCTCTGATACTTCACAGGAGGTGTACGCTGAAGTTGCAGAAAAATTCCAACCTCATGGCTTTTTCTATTCAACATCCGAATACATAGCAAAGCTTCATATAAGTGCTAAAGATATTCCTTCGGTTTTTGTGTACAAGGAAACGATGTTCTATGAGTTTGAAGGTTGAACATATTTCTTAATTACAAGTGTGAATTAACTTGAGTTTTGATTCTGGCAAGAAGCATTTTCATGGCAGATAAACATTTTTCTTCGATTTCAGATACACCTGCAGGTGTTAGGGAAATGCAAGATTTGAATTCTACTTTGTTTACTTGGATTAACGCGGAGAGGTTTGACACATTCCCCAAAATCACTCGTGGCAATATTCATCAACTTCTACAAACTGGAAAATACCTAGTTTTGGCTGTCGTGGAAGAAAATAAACTTTCAGAAATTCCACCTGATATGGTTGAGTGAGTATTGCTTTAGTTTACATTAAATGATTCATGGTTGTGGTTGATGATTGTGCTTGATTACTAGTATTAAAGGAAATGAATTGTATTAAAAGACTGTTTATGAAGTTTAATGAGTGTAAGTACCGGATTTTGTATATTAGAGTGATTGGTATTGGATTCTTGTTNTTGTTTATATACAAGAATTCAATATCAATCATTTTAATTCGGAAGTTTTTTTCAAGAGTTAAATACAAAATATTTGGTTAATTTCTTTTTAATTATATTGATTATTAAATCATTACTCTTATTCTTAAAACTTTTTCTAGTTCCAATGCACATGTATTGGATTGACTCTGATTGGGGAGACAATTTTTTTTTTAGTTTTGAAATAATCATTACATTTGAAATTTGGCATGATGTGGACAGGGAATGTAGCAATAGATTGTATTACATGACACACTGTGGTTTTTCATTTTAATGTTGAGATGGGTAGAAGTTGCTCTTACACAACAACTTTGACAGTGCATGTTAGAAGATAAATACAGTTTTTAGATAGGTTTTCACTTCATGGCATGATTTTGTTAGTGTATTGGCTGGGTGGATCAATGATGGTGGAGATTTTTCATCTGGGTATTTTAGCATTGAGTTTCTGGAGAAAACTTTATAGTGATGGAGTTTTTTTGTTTTTTTTATAAATTTAATTTTTGAAAATTAAATATTTTAATTTCTAAATTTTTTATAGTTTCTTGCTACATGGTTGTTTGTAGGTAAGAGGTTGTTTATTGAAAGCTGTGCAGGGATGGGGGCTACAAATTCATTCAAATCTTTGAGGAATGGGTTGATGTTGTGTTTGTTGTGTTGTGTTAGTTTGTGAGATGTAGCTAAAATAATATTCCATGCTGTTAGGAGTGAACAATAAATGTAAAAACAACAACATAATTTCACCCTGAATCACTCCTTTAAAATCAGAATTTTGAAAATCCTTTCTTAGTGAGCTTCAATAATATAAAAGTAACGCTTTGGAAGGTTCACAATCTTACATTTACGTACTATTTCTTTTAAAATTTGCTGTAAAATACAAATTGAATGCAAAATGTGGTAAGTTAATACATTTCTTCCCAGTTGACTTTACTGACTGCTTGATGAATGACTGCTGATTTGATGAACTATGAACTTGTTAATTCTCATTGATATATGAACTTGGGTAAAGTCTACATTAATAAAATTGCAATAGTTGTTCTTCCAAAGAAAGTGAAATATCTTATTATTCAGTATTTTTATTGGTTTACCTGAAAAACAAAATTCTGAATAACTGATGTATATATGCCATTTTCTGCTTCCGTGTTCTCACAAAATCCCTGTCCTGCCTGCGACAATCTTGACATTCACTTGCATATTTTGTAATTTCAGCTTCAAAGACATGGTGGAGTCTGTTATCAGAAAAAATAAGAAGAAATTCCATAAGTAAGTTTGATCTCAATTTTCAAAATATTTTGTTTATTATTACAATGTTTTGTCAGACACATTGAAATTTTTCATGAATCTTTGTATCAAAAGTATTTTCTCCTCTACGAGGTTTTCAAGGATGATATTTCTATAAGAAGACAATCAGAAATTGAGAAATAAGTTGTAATTTTTTAATACCCGTGTTTGTTCATAAAATTCCAGAACTTTAAATTATTCTGGAAGATTTTCCTGTAAATAATATTTATTTTTTAGAATGTATCCCTTCCTTTCCTCTATAGATTTGAGGTAATTCAAACAAAATTACATCGTAGCTCTATTTCCCACTACAAAAACTTTGACTACAAAGAAATCATAAGTTTAACAGTATCACTCTTTACTATGGAATAGGTCCTCTGAAATAACATGTTTCAAAAAGTAGGGGAAGGTTCATTCTGCATAATTCCTGCAGCTACACAGATGTTCAATACTGTAAATTTGGGGGGAAGAAGCTGTATCTGTGTAATTGGAATTTGCTTATATTAGTAATGAACTAATAGTGTTTTACTTGTGCACAAATTGAAATATTTGTCGCTAGCTATAGAATATAATTAATTTCTATTGCTACAATGGCTAATAATATGTTTTAACTTGCATTTAATCTTCAATATCTGGTGATTATCAAAAGCCAATCTGATGTGTTATCTTTTTTATATCTACACCCTCTATGTTTGTGGAATTTTGTAAATGTATTACCATTGAATTTACATACTCCCAAGTTGTAAATTCCATCAAGGTATAAACCAAATGTTGTTACATATCATATTTATGTTGTTTCTTTCTTAATACTTTTTAAATCTTTCTTTCTTTTGACTCAAAGTTATTTCTATTGTCTTGTTTATTTTGCTATTTGCTTGATTTTTTTTTATAAGCATGCCTACATGCATTTTGCCATCAATTGTTTTACTATTTTCTATTTTGCATTTCAGACGTTTCCAGTTTGGATGGGTGGGAAACCCAGAACTGGCCAATTCGATTGCCATGTCAGTTCTCACGTTACCTCACTTGCTAGTTGTTAATTCTACTACCAATCACCATCACATTCCAGAAGATGAACCCAGCCAACTCACCCCTGAAGCTCTTGAAGTGTTCTTGGACCAAATACACAACCAGTCGGCTCCAGTAAGAATTGATTTTAGTTTTGATAAATATGGAAAAGAAATTGTGTGATCAAGCATTTGGTGAATATAGCATTTTAACTGTTGTGAAACTTGTCATTAATTAAATAATAATAATAAAAAAATATTTTAATGAACCACATAGATCATTACAATGATGTACGGCGAATCATACTACTAACAGTAGTTAGCAAAAATATACAATTATTACAGAATTTTAATATTTATTTAGGCTAGGGTCATTAAATATCTATGGTAGGAATTCTGTTATTTTACTTTTATTTTATTAATTTATGCTAAAACAGTGTAATTTAATGTTGTTAGATCTTTTCCCGCATCATGGGTCACCTTCTGCACCTTTGTTCTAATGATTACCGGCAACAGATTGTATGTCATACATTAGTTATTGTCATTGAGGAATTCTTGTACACTGTAGTAGAGTTTCTGTTGTAAGAATTGTTTGAATTCTGTTCTGAAATTCCTTCGAACTGAGAAAATGTTTTAGAAAGGCAGTTTCTGCTACACAGACATAAAGTGGAGGCATTCTTTAAAGAATTAAGTGCATTTTTTGTAGTACGTGTTAGACTCCTGATATTAATGCTGATTGAGATCTATGTTCCATCTATTCCTCATGAATTGCATCTTTGTAGAGTGAACTACTTCTAAAATAATCCTCATAAAATAATGATGACCAAGGTCTGAATATTAAATAGGAAAGAGGTATTATCGTAAATGTGTACAGTATTATCTTCATTCACTATGTTTCAAAATTAAATTCTAATTCAACAAGTTCTGCAATTTTGCCACTAATCAATAGTTGATCTGTATTTTGTCATGGTTTTTTAGGACATCAGTTTCATCTTTATTGCATTATACTTTTGAATATTATCTTTGACGATAATTTATCCTTCAGTCTCTCGATAATCCCCTCCATTTTATGGTCAAATCACGCTGCAATGGTGAATCAAAACTTCTTCTATTCTTTGTACAAAATGAACAATATTTTGAAAACACATTTAACAAATAATGACTGGAAGTAAACTTCAATAGACTGTTAAGATTTTTTTTTCTTTTGGTGCCATTAAATTTAAGGTATTCTTTTATACATCCATCATTTTTTAATTGTTTTAATGCTAGATTTATTTTTATTGTGGAGTGTAAATTATGCATTTCTGTTTTGATGTAGCAGAATTTTCACTTATTCAAGGCAAACTGACTTGTATTTCTGTGCTTTATTCAAGGAACTGTGAAACTTCCTTTTGAGACATTCTCTTCTTATCTCATTAAATCTTCTATGAACTCTATATCCTGTGTAGCCCAAAGGGGAGTGATGGACAGCTTTTGTGACTCTGGTATTATCATTTCAAAAGCTTGTCTTTCACATGTCTGAGGTGCATGTCAATTGTTAGGGTTACAGAGAAAAGATACAAAGAACAAATAATTTAGCAACTTAGCTAAGATTGTTGTAGGGAAGTAAAGGGGAACCATCTAAAATTGTAGAATGAAATAGTAAACTTCCTTATGTTGTCTACATCATCTACAGATACGAAATTTCACTAGCCTATTAACTGTTCTTGTCTACTGTTGGAGGAAGTTTCATGTATGATATTTTTGTAAGGTGTTGGATTTTAAAATTATATTTCTTAGTTCTGACCATAATCACTGATCATCGTCATTGCAGATCATATTACACACGTCTCTATAACCATCACCAACACCATCAATGATGGTACCAAAAAATGTGTCGGCTTTAAGATTTTGTATTTGGTTAAATTATACTCGTACGTTATTATTTAGTTCAAGTTACATAAAAAGGAAATGGTTTCTTTCTGATTTCAGGTGTATGGTGGAAACACTTTTCCTGTGAGACTGTATCGTACTTACTTTGAAGCACGTACTTCACTCTCTGAAATGTGGCAGGGCAACCCTGTCCTCACTGCGGTCTTGTTTGGTCTGCCTTTGGGATTTTTGAGTTTAATCTGTTACTCCATTTGTTGTGCTGATATTATGGATGCTGATGATGAAGAAGAAGGTACTGTGGAATGTATTTCATCTCTTATTTCCTTTCTCGCAAAAAATCATTGTGCTATAATAAATGGTTACCCCACTATGGAGAGTTATTGGGACAAGACTTGTTTCTAATTACTGCGAAGTTGTAGTACTTCTTCATGCCTCCGACACAGTAGTTCCCCAAGTGTGCGCTTGCAGTGCCCAGGCCTTCAACGATGTTACTACGTTCGGTGTGTTTGTCTTGGCTTACAGCGCTGTGGATATAAGAATAGTTCATTTTACTAACAAATAACCCCATTACATGAACTACAATTTTTGTACTACTTCATGTTGGTAGGAATCCTGTTATGTGATAATTATCCTAGTTAGAAAGATATATAAAATTTCATTGAGCTGTACCATGAATGATTTATATAAGGGGTTCTGTGGGAAATGCAGTGGATTAACTTGAAGCCAGTTAACTCAAAATCCTCCCTAAGATGAAGGAATTAGCCATTCCCTTCTGCTGAAGTGCAAAAACCCCTATAACTCGAATTATGTAGACGCTGTAACTCGAACTGAATGTGATTTCCCTATGATGTACTATCCATATATATCACAAAAACTCAAAACTCAAAATAGCAGTATGTAAACTTTGCGGCCTCTACAAAGCGAAATTCTTTTTGCAAGACTCTTTATATCCAAGCAATAGTCTTGTTGTCATCAATAACCAATTCCATGAAATGATTTCGTATTTTCATTGAAGGAAAAAAAAATCATTGAAGGATTTAGTGATATGGAGGACGATAAATTTAGCACCTTGTTTGCAATCGAAAATACATTGGACAAAAAATTTCCAACTCCCTGACTCAAAAGAAAATTACAGATTTCTTTTAAAATGTGCATATTTTCAAGTTGCTCCTTTACCATTTACGTGGTCATTTCAAGTTGCTCCTTTACGTGGTCATACGCAGTTTGTACTGTTTTTTGACAATAAATTTATTATTATTTATACCATATAGTAATCTTTATAGATATAATTATGTACAACACAAATGTAGTAAAATAAATCTATATAAGTCGAATTTTTTATTTTTTAATGACTGGAATAACTTATGCCTGTATAAGTCGAAATTGATAATGTTAAAAACTACTTATCTCGAAGTCCTCTATAATTCGCAAACTCGTTAACTCGAAACTTACAACCTTTTCCTTGAAGTTTGAGTTAAAGAGGCTCCACTGCATCTATAGATCGAGGAAACAAAGTGCTTAGAATGTTTTTGAACATTTGCTCTAATACAACAGAAGTAGCATATGCTCATCCATTTAGCCAGCTCTTCAAAGAGTCTTTCCATGTCATTTTTTGAATTTATGAAGAAATCGTGGAACCATGTCTACTACAAGCTACCTGTGGTTTTACCTTTTACTGTATGACTTTATAATGTCATTCGTGTGCATTTTGTGTAGCATTTCTTTCCTTATTAATCTCCTGTTGTTTTTTTTTTCATTTCCAGATACTACTCATGAGAAAAAGGAGTAACTACTATGGTACTTCATGAGTGTGTATACCTTCAATTTGTACTTGGCATTTAGAGTATGGAAAATATTTTTGAATGTTTGTAGATTTTATTTATTATTGTTTCTCATAAGAAATCGTTTACACTTCATATTCCAGTTAATTAAATATGAAGAAATTATTCATGTATTTGAAAACTTTTACACAGGGTTCTATGAATTAAATGTTGTATATTAAAGTATGTTTATATAATTTGAAATTTTGTTGAAATGTTTTATATGAACCATATTAATTTTCTTTTGAGTTTCACAAGTGAAACGAAATAATTCAGTAAAATACCTAAGTAAAACAACTAAGAAAAGATTTGTACAATAAACTCTTGTTGATTCTTGATTTCTAGAGACCTTTAAAAATAAATGAAAACAATTCATTTTATTAGAATTTAGTGAAAAGTTAAGTTTGAATGTTGTGCAATAACCTTTCTTAAAGCAAGAAAGGAAGCTAGATCATGCAGAGTAAAATTTTTAAATGTATAAAACAAATTTTATCAAAGTGTAAGTGTATTTATTTTTGTGTTTGATCTCAGTCAGATTATTCTTTGCTATTCCTAATCAACTTATTACTATGAAAACTGGTATAATAGCTACTGCATTTGGTGCCTTATGTCTTTAAAAACATCCAAATGTGTCCGTGTACTGTGGTGAACTTTTTGTTATAACCTGCTGCGGTGTTGTAAATAATTAGAAACCATACAAACTGTACAAGATTTCCACTCTGTGAATTCCCACAAATCTTAAAAGCAGTGGATGAAATTTGGAAGGTTGTTACTACTTAAGAAGAACTACCTGAACTAAAAATGAAATCTTATTACAACAAATCACCACCTTTCAAGTTGAGAAAATGCAAATAACAGTGTAAAAATAGTTGTGTGTTTTTTTTTAAGTAAACTTGTCTAGTAAGGGAAGTGAAGCCCTGCAGCTGTAAAAAGAAATCAGTGTTTTAGTGCGTTATTTACTTTGTAAAATTAGTTGTTTCTCGATTTGGTTAACTGCAATGTTGTTGGATGGTGTTTTTCTTACAAGTGTTGTCTTCAAAAAAGCCTACAGCCTGGTTACTACATTTGTAGGGAATAATATTGAAAGTGCTGAATAAAAAGTTTCCTATTCCAAATGAATAGTGCAGTATGACTGAGAACAACCTTTACTTGCCTTAAGAGAACCAAGTGGATGAAATGGCATTCTTGCAAAAGAGTTGCTAACTTCTATCAACAGGATTAAATCTAATAAAGTGTTCTCTACAAGATTCCTGGTGCCTGAAGACACTGCGCGAGTAGTAACTTGAAGATTTGTAGGAATTCAGAATTGTTTATTGTGCTACTACATTTGTGTTTCAAAGTTACTTGTGGCCACTTCTATGAACAATTCAAATCATTTAAATTTTAAAGTCATCCAGTTTGTGAACTCGGTAGGCAAACCAGAATAGTGATATTGTGCTATAGTGGTGATGTTGGATTTCACTCCCACACTCTCGTGTAATCTTGTTGGATTTTTAGAAAATCGTTCAAGTATTTTATAAAAAGTGGAATATGATTCTATCAGTTTTCATGTTACTAAGCATTTAAATGTTTTGAGATGTACTGAAGAAAGCATTTAAGACTCATGTGATTGTTTCTTTTTTTTCTTATATAATTTTAAGTGTTACGATTCTCTGTTGTGATTAGAATGCTGAATTTCTCCCTAATTATGTCATTATATATTCTGTGGAATAGTGTCACTCTCTTGTGAAACAAGCCATTCAGAAAGCACCTCCCACATTTAGAAAAAAACACTCTAATTCTTCACTTTCATTTCAATTACGTTTTGGGTTTTAACTGAACTGTACGCTGGTTGTCTTAATAATCCTATACACCTTCCTGTATTTCTTGTACTGAGTTTGCATTAAGTCTCTAAAAGGTAGAAATATTACCCGTTGTAACGTATTTACCTGGTTCTGAGGTTCTGCTGCGCCACCACCCCTATTACTCGGGAAATAAAACTGTTTCAAGAAAACAATTACTATTTATACAAACACATACAACTGTTTATACATTGAAGAATAGTTATCTCAAGTCTCTTTGGAAAGACACACTTCCCAGCAACACTAGACGTGTCCTCTACCTCCTTCCTACATCTCTTGTAGTACGGAGCCGAATTGCTCAAAGTCTCTGCAGAAGACTCATTTCTGTACGACACATGGCGTGTCACTACTACCTCCAACTCTCTCCGAAGAGGTCCTCGCGCTGCTGTTTTCCCGTGCCTTTTATCGGTTAGGGAGGGGGGCGCTTCTTGGTGTCGCCGCCTTCGTTGCCCGGTCCCCAGGCTATCCACACGGAGGGGTTCCTCCCCGTCACGCAGGTGTTCACTTAGTTCAAAACACTGCGTCAGAATGACGCATTCAAAGAGTCGTGGATTTCTCAACCCTCCACTGACAGGTCCACACCCCCACATTCTTCCGAACCTTTTTTGTCATTTACAAATGCGCATTCATTCTCTCTTTTTTATTTCTCAAGTATTTATAAGTCTACAAGGTTTTAATGTGATTTACATAACTTGACAAAAGTGAATATTTAATATTACAAAAGTAGAAAAATGTACTAACAATTTAGGATATAAATTTAAAAAACCCCAGGTAACTCCTTTGGCAAAATGAGCTAAGAATTTGAGTCCTGTAGACAGGTGTTTTATTACCAGAATGACCAGCAGTGACTAAGATATTCTTTCAAATCCTGCTAGTAAGTTATAGTTTGCAACAGATAGCATTACCACATTTACTCATTATTTCAAGGGACTTGAGAAGTATTTAGCAGTGTACATGTTTTGAATAGAGAGTGTAAACAGCTTTAGAAAATTAAGATGAAAGAGATAATACTGATAAAATTAGGAGAAGGACGGAAAATCTGCAAGTGTACCATTTAACTTTCAAGTAGGAACAAACAAAATAATTTTTTAAATTAATTTTGGTTCATTTAAACATGATTGAAATATTTTAAAAATTGTATACATGGTATTTTTCTTTATGACCTTAGTATTGTACACTATAGTGAAGGCTTTTAAACGTATGAGATGGTATGAGTAATGGATGTGCACCTCAAGTTAATCAATAACCAAACCCTGGGGTATTACCGATGCAGAAAAGTCTAAAATAAGGAAATAGATCTAAAGTCCTTGTACTGATCACTTGAGTTTGTTTAATATTTTGTATTCCTACATTGAGCACAACACTAAACAACACATTCATTTCGAATGCTGAATTTATTATTGAAAATTTTTGCATTTTTATCAAATTTGTAACCGTTTCAAACCACGAGAACGGAAGGCTCCTTACCGCAATTTTATGGTATGGAAATATTTGCATTTACCTGTAAACATCCATTAAATTGATGTCATGTCACAAGTTTTGAGTTTGTTCAAATGCACTACTTGAAAGAAAGTGAAGAAAAATCAGTTACACATCTCCACACTCACCTATAATACTTCTAACATATACAATTATTATGTGATGTCTTATATTACAACTCTTTAAATGTAAGAGCCAATTTCTTTCTTTTAGTAGTTTTATAATTACCATTTCCAAAAGTAAGTATTTGCAAAAAATAAATGCTCAACTTTTCCAAACAGTCAAAATCTAAAGATTTAATTAGTTTTAAGTTCTCATCTAAGCAGGAGTGTAGAGTCATTGCCTGTGTTACTGAATAATAGTCAACCCTCCCTAATAGTAACAGCAGTCATGGGATCTTCCTGTAATTGTCAACGTAAAATAGTGAGATTGCATTGGATGTGATGTATTACATGAAAAAAGAAGAAAGAAAAAATACACGTGAAAATAAAACTTTGTTTACCCTGTCGCTCTTTTTCAACCCCATTCAAACTTCACAATTGTGATAGGGGCCTACTTTAGAAAGGAAGTAACACACACGACTACATTGCTCTCATGGAATCAGGTGTATTTCCCATTTACCTTCCACTTCAATGAAAGTTTAGATGATCTTAATTACTGCAAATGGTACGTCAATTTTACTTATTTTAAATGTAGAGGAATTTTAAATTACCTTCCTTCTTCGAAATACTTTAGTAGAGACTGAAAATGACGTATTGGAATTAATAACATGATTTTCTAATTGGAGTGTACTTTCACATATTGGGTCTTAACGGATCAGTAATTTTGAAATATTCCATAGTGTAAAAATCGTGTCGTTTCTTATAAATGTGTAGCATTTGCAAGTTGTCAGTGATGTTGGCATTTTGACTGAGGGGTTGGCACAGGCAGTCTGTTTTGTATCTTTCTGCAAAACTTCATCTGGTACACTCAATGTAGAATTTGTGACAATCTGAGCACAAAAATTTATACACATCTGGGGCATTGAATTGATTGAGCGTGTTTGATTTATGTAGTTGTTTGTTCAGTGTTTCGAATGTAACTTTGTTTCACATTGTGCGGAAATTGTCGGTCACGTCTTATAAGATGATTTTTGTATCATAGTTAATAACAACCTACTGTTACAATTGCAGTCAAACATTTCTGTCAAGTGACAAGTCAGCCCTTCCTTACATGTTTCACAACTTATCAAATGGGAAGGACACAACTGAAGCATTTATTTAAGGTATATCAATCTGAATGACTAGACTCTAGTACTGCAAAATGTGTTTTAAATGATAATTTAAATCATTCTCTGCCCAATGGCGATGAATTTTCATACCCTTATGGTGCAAAATTTTAAATTATTTGACTTTAAATTACTGTGGGCTTATGTGTTTTGATATTCTCGCAAGAGTACCGGCTGGACGTAGCGTTTTTAAGAATCGTTAGAAAAACTTATTAAAACAGCAAATGGAAATAATTATGATTTTCCACGTTATGATTTTCATACCTTACTGGTACGACGTAGATAGGAGCAGTCCCATCTATTCGTGGGGGAACACAATCGACTACTTGACGGGCTCTCAAACCGGATCTTATGTGCAACCCTGGATATCGGTACACAAAGTAGTAGGGAATCTCTCAAGAGACCCCGGCGGACACACCAATCCACCGCTGATATGGCAACCTTTCTAACATGGGTAGGACTACAAAGTTGTGACCTATTGGGAACGGGCACCGCGCAGTATAGTCCGACGAAGTTACCGCGCTGAGCTCCCACCTCCACAGGTACATGCGATAGGCGGACCACTGGGCGTTCGCTTATCCTCGGCTTTTGTACCCAATCCTAGGCTGACAACCTGGGCAACGGACCAATGCCGACGGACCTATCATCTCGTAAGTGGTAGGAATGCTGACAACCCTCCGAGTGTTACTCAGCACTTTAAACCGAGTATGCAGGGAGGGACACAAGCCCTCAGATGCTTGCACGTGACGCCCCTCTTTGGGTTGGACTCTGCCGGGCAGTACGGTTTCCTCAACCGTGGAGTAACGGGAAGAAAGTTCTGGTCTCCGATCGGTGAGCGGGATTGCTGCTCGGCTACCGTTAGCGCACATAGCGGTAGAGATGTGGGCTAGGCACATCTCCGCCCACCAGAGTGGGTGCTGGGAGAGGCAGGTGTCCTGCATCCTTCCGCGTCCCGCCCAGGGGGCAACCCCTGGAGCGACCTCTCTCCCAGTACGCTGGATCAGGGAAGGGGCCCTCGGTGAATAGCGAAGCTAATAGACTGGGACCAGAATGGGATAACGGTAAAGTTGAGATCCGTAGGGACGAGATAGGCTCAACAACTCCCGAATAAAAATTCCTTACTGGGCATGTACAAGAATAATTTACAAAATACTGAAACATTCTGTTCTAACTGAAATGACAGCAGCATCATGTGACTGAAGACGATACAACTCAAAGTAGTGATTATATAATATTAAATATGTTTTATATTTATAATTACAGTTAAAATTCAATTAGTAATAGCAAGGTCTCTAATGACCTCAATGTCGGCAAGCCGTAAAGCCCCACAATTAAAAAAAAAAAGTTATTCCTTCGGGTTCAGGGGTGGGGGTCGCAAAATATAAATAAAATTAATATTTACTATTTGGGTGGTCGTGGAGCTAGGAATGTTGAGAAGTGCTGAAATAGAGGAACATCAGACCTCGTCGTCTGAACCTCACCACAAGCCACGAAATAAGTAGAGGCCACACTGAGCATAATTCAATTTTTAGTTCCAGAATTCTGCACTAACACACTCAACATGATCTCAAGGAAAACGTTGGAGTGATGGTAAACACTCGCTTCCGAAAGCACCACAAGTGTAAGAATAATAAAAAAATTTCCAGTGTGAACAAACGTAGATAATTTAATCATATAATGGTTATAAACATGAATTCATTCCACTTTAAGATCAGTCTCCACCAACAGTTAAACTTGCAGAGATAATTAGTTAAATGATGTGTTTCTCTTAAAACACAATACATACAAATCCTATATAAAAATCCTTTTTAACTTCCCAAATCATAAAAGCGATTAGTTATTTAAAAAAAGGGTAAACAATGGATCTTCCAACTTGTATGTGAGAAGAAATTAAATATCAAATTAATACTTGTAAACAATTTACTGACATTGAAGCAGTGAATCTGTGCTTTTAAAAAATGGTTTTATCTTAGCAGCAAAGCAAACCATAATTTTCAGATCACTAAATTGATCACAACAGCCAATATTGTATATACAAGATTTATTCTGAGGCTGTCCTCATTCATTCATAACAAGCCATTACCATAGAAAATTACAGTTCATTGTCAGAGTCATCTAATGCAGCTCTACGGCGATCAAACTGAAACAGATATAATTTAAATAAATTAAACAAAAGTGAAACTTTGTTGAAATTTATAAGTCAGCAAATTAATTCTACAAATGCACACCTTAACTGTAGTTTTTTTTGGCATTTGTTCACTGACTCTTTCCAAGATGTTGATTAACTCTCCTTCTCCCAATTTTCCTACAATTTGTCCAGTTCGAGCCATCTGAAGAAGCATATTTTCTATCATTTGTCCTTTCTCAGGTTTGCCCACCATTAATGTATTTACTGAAAGTAATTTCATTATAAAGAACACATTCTATTTACATAAAAAATACATGTTGAACATATCTGGTATTTACATCGTGCTCTAGCAGCTTGAGTTAAAACTTGGGTGAGTATGGTGTTTTTCATATCATTTTGTTCACGTCTCTGTTCCTCCAAAGCTTTCTCAGAATCGCCAGAGGTATTCTGAGAACATAGAATATTGTCAGCAATTACTATAAATAATGCTTTAAAAATAGAAGTTATATTTATAATATAAAAATTAGCTCAGGAAAACAATACCTTATACTGGCTTTGTAACTGAGCCAACCTTTTAGCTCGAATTTCTTCCAATTCCGCATCGCCCATAATTACTTGATTAATTAACTTAATATATCAACGGCAAATAATTTTATGGAAATTTTTGCAGTTTGTTGTACAAGTGTTGGAAATCTTTCAACGTCCCGACTTCACACTTCTCAAATACTTCCGGTCAAACACTATTTCATTCATTCATTTTTTTCCAAACTTGGATAATCGTTCAGCACATTTCTGTTTTCCCCAAGGGCAAACGTAGAAAACGTCCACGAGTAAAATACGCCTATAACCCCAGCTGCAAAACTCGCACTCCGCCTGCCTACCGCATTAAAAACAACAGAAACAAAATAATCTTCAATCGAGATTGGTCCGTTCTCGACATTCTTGACATATGAAACGATATAATGCTTGGTCGATTTGAGTATTTGTTATCGAGAGGTTCGTCGATACATGTTCTCTGTTTTGTAAATCGAAACCATATTTCTGACAATCGCTGACAATTCTGCGCGATTCGACGCGTGATCCCTTTACGCTGCCTTTACGGCAGTGTGCGGTTGTGTGCGGTTCAGACTGGGTTCAGGTGTGGTCGTTGGTCGCTTTCAACTATGCACACAGGTGCACAAGTATATGAGGGATATGAGTAGATGAACCTTTTGTTTCCACACATTCGCTATTCGGCGAATCCAAAACAACAGCGACTTGCTCGGAGTATTTCCCGAATATTCGCTTATTGGCGAACACACTGATCCAGACATGAGCAATTTGCCGAGCACGTGCTCTCTCTAGGAACGATGAATATTCGTAATAATGATTAGAGGTTATGGAGAATTAATCTGAATTAAACACATAGTTGCGTATGTAGTTGTGTCTTGTGAAATGTTGTTAAGTAAATGAGTCTTATCTAATCTTAATTTAATCAATGAAATTAATTTGCTATGGTAATTGGTAATCTCGAATTTAAGATCCTTATAATCGGACCAATTCTACCTTCCGGTCCAAAGCCGTAGAAAAATAACGTTATTCTTCGTATATCCTTCCGCGAGTGCTGCTACTTCCACCATCGCCTCCATCTTCACACATACAACATATTTTCTTAAAACTAGATCGCTGGGTCTAACAAACCTAACATCTCCGACTGTGACCGAACAATTGTTTATAATTGTTCATGGCTCGCTGCCGGGAGCCATATTACAATTAACATACCCTAACATAAACGGTGGCGGAGAGAAGGAAATAGTGCGGATTAATATTTCTTTATAACTACCGTAAATATGAAGAGCGAAGAATACGGCTTATATTTTCGGAACCGCAATAATATTTGTAGTATTATGCCATGAATTATTTTTTCTAACCCTTGTTGGACCAACTCCTTAACTTTGGCCTCCCTCTGTATTTATTTATTGAAATATATTTCATTACATTTAAGTGTTATAGTTTTATTATTTATTATCACAATATTTTTTATTTCCTTAACATTTCGTGTACAGGAAATATATGCTAATACTACTACAAAAATAGATAATGCTAATAACGTCAATACACGTTCAATATTGTGAAACTTTAAGACGCTTAATAAATGTAAAATAAAGTGAATAAAAATGTTTGCCGTTTAAATCTCTCATCAGATAAACTTTATAGTCAAAAAGCAGTTGCAAACTGCGTATGAACACGACGGAGATAAAAAATGAAGTTTCTCCATCACTACTTTATTACTTCAAATTTCTTTATTTTATCGCTTCTAAAAACGCTGATTACTTTGTACGATGAAGAGAAAAATTACGAATAATTAGTTTTTTCAGCGATTACTTACTCGAAATAACTTGAAAGCGTATTACTTGTATACTCGCGATCCTTGGTATTTGTAAAAGCACGAATGTGTGGACGGTACCACGAACAGGTCATTCGTGAATATTCGCCTATGCTCGACTTCCTTTGATGTATCTCAAAAGACCGACACGCTGCGGGAAAAGGCGAGCATCGGTGTTCGTGATGCAACGAATATAGCAAGCAACCCATCCACACAACATGCTATTCGGCGAGCAGTTGCTCGGAGTTCGCCGAATGGCGAATGTATGGAGCCACCTTTACTTGTTTTTTTCCCTCTGCGAAAGTCTTTCAACTTCGATGAAGTTGGCAAACCATTAGTGTCCTTGAGTTGACGTGCAGTAGCCGTTCCAGAGCTGTTCTGTAGTACCATGCCGTTTCCAAAGCGTTCCTTAATAGTCCTTAATGAAGAAATTAACAAATGTAGGAGGAACATCTTACCTTTGCAAGTTTTTATAAGTTGACGATGTTAGTTGAAAGTACATGTTTGAAAACTATTATTAGCTGTTGTTAGGTAAAGTATGTTTTGCTCTCTTTTGTATGAAATATATTTTATTACCCTTTACTAATTTTATTTTGTTTAGGTAAGCAGAAGAATGAATTGTCTTAGATGCTCACTTCTTCGTCTTTACCAAAGGAAGGCTTTAACACAGTATCGTTTAATTGTAAGGAGACTTTTCAATAAAAATCTTCTTCTAACCAATGTGGGAGTTTCTATATCATTATCAGCTTTTGGTGATGTAATACAGCAAAATTATGAAAAGCAATTTGCAGAACGTGAATGGGATAAAAAGCGGACTTACCACATGTCTATATCAGGTCTAACTGTTGGAATTTTGTGCCACTATACTTATCATTATTTGGATGTACTTTTCCCTGGTCGTAGTCTAAAAAATGTTTTTAAAAAAGTGTTGGTTGATCAAATTGTGTGTTCACCTCTGTGTATTGCTCTATTCTTTGTTACATTATCCTGTCTCGAAGGCTTCGACTTGAAAAAGTTAAAGGATGAAATTGTTCAGAAAAGTTGGCGATTGTACTTTGCTGAATGGATGGTGTGGCCTCCTGCTCAAGTTGTAAACTTTTATGTTGTTCCTCTGAAGTATAGAGTGTTGTATGATAACACCATATCATTAGGTTTTGACATTTATACTTCTTATGTTAAGCACGAAATACCCTTGGAAGATTGACCAACTCCTGTAATTGATAGTAGGTGGGGGTTTAGTTGTGAAGATTTCAACTTCTTAATGTTGTCTTCTTTCTAATCTTCTAACAAAAGTTGAAGTTAATATATTTAGATATTAAAGAAATATTTTATTACATTTAAAGTTGAGTTATTTTCAATTTTTGACAATAAATGACTTGATATTTATTAATTAATTAATTTATTTTTCAAAATATTTTGTGCTGACTTCCTTGATCCCAAACTATGAAACTTATTTGTACAAGAATTTAATTGACGTATTCTTCTAGATCAGTGCTCTCCAACTGGGGTATGTAGTGTGCCAAATTTTTGTTTACAGCCCGCAGCTATAATACATATTACAAATATAGGGGAGCACAACTTTGTGTTATTAAGTTATTGTTGGAATTAATATTTGACAGCATGTCTGGTGGAAGAAAATAAAAAATTATGCTCGAAATTACCCCATCTTACATTACAATATGAAAACATTTTATTATTATTTATATTTTATGCCCTTCATTGGACCACATTAGTGAATTTTATACAAAAGATTCTTTAGTTCATTTTATCATAATACAAAATATTAAAAATATGTTTTAATATAAAGAAATGTTTTATTTGATTTTTCCAGATTGAAATAATATAAATTTGTTTATGAGAAATATCGCGTAAATAGATAAATAAATGTTATCTATTGGTTATATTATTGAGTCGGGTAACATCTTGCCAAACCCCATCTCATGCCAGTCCGATTGAGCGAAAGTGTATAGGAAGTGGTCCTAAATTGGTGTATTATTGGAAACGATCTAAAGAAAAATGAGAGGTCATTCAAGAAAATAATTGACAAAAATTCAAATTAATACACTGAATACAATACATAGGACTCGCTCATCTTAATTAAGTAGAACAAGGTTCTAGTAAAAATATATATTAAAAGTAGCTGATGGATGTACTGTTTACCCATTGCCTATCCTTGCCAATTTGTGCCTTCAGCTGTAAATAAATTTTACTTCAGTGCATATTATAATGTATTGACATTATTTTTGTCTACTATCACTTTCCAATTTAAATACTTTGAATGTCCTTGTAAGTGGACTAAATTTTTATTAATGTTCACAATGTTTTGACTGCATTTTCTGCCATCAGATGATTGTAGCATATTATTTAATAATTTATTTTATATATATAATATATTTTTGTGTGTATGTAGTTAGGGTGTCCAGATACTATACTATGAAACAGAGTGCATTGAAGGAAAAAATTGAGGACATAAGGGGAAAGAAAGGAGGACCAATTGGAACGGAATTAATCATGCATGAGGATAAAATACACATGCAACAACAATGATATTATTTTTTTATAAACATAAGATAAAAAGATGTTTTTTCCATTATATTTTTAATGAAAATTGAAGTAATTATATGGTTAGAATTAATAAAGTATGATCAACGTACACATTTCACATGTATAAGTTTTACACTTTAATTCCAATTACTTTAATTATCTTTTGTTCTAATTTAAGTATTTTCATCCAGTGGTAGCATAGAAGTCATTTTTTAATTTGCTTATTTAAGAAAAATAAATAATTAAAAACTTATGACCTTTTATAGACGAATAATATTTTTATAGCTCAATACATTTCGACGTGGATTTACGCCGTCATCTGGTGATCAAGTGACGACAGTGTAAATCCATGTCGGAATGTAGTGAGCTATTCACAAAAATATTCATCCATAAAAGGTCGTAAGTTTTTAATTATTAATTTAATTAGATTAGTAATGGACTTTAATAGTAGTAGAATAAGAGAAATAGTAATTCACCTCCATTGGCAAAGAAGTTTACAAAATATTGTTTTGTGTTGCTAACGTTGAGGACCACCTCATTTGTATTTCTCCCAACTTCATTTTGCTGCTAACAGTTTAGGTCTGTTCAACTGATTGTTATAAAATTCCTGAGAAGAGTTTTCATTAAAATTGTACTTTTTACAAAAATTGGAGCTTCAGGGCTTGCCAACATCAAGGTAATTAGAACCCTTAAAATTGTACTGTACCATTAATAAACTTCTCACATGTATTCTCACTTTATTCCAATGAGACAAAATTAATTAGAAAACTTCAAAATAGGTATGTCCTTAATAACATTGTAGTAAGTAAATAAAAAAGAATAATCTATAGTTCGATAATAACTTGTACATGTAATTTTTTGCATAAAATTACAAACATATTGACATTCTATTAGTTTTATAACTCGCAGCTAACTTTTTATCTTATCTAGGAACTTTTGCTGAANTCTGCCTTAGGGGCCTTGATCGGAATTGATGGGATGGTCCCTTGCTTGCTTCCGGAGAGTAAAATTAGTTTATTGTCCTGCACATGGTCATACGCTGGTTGTACTGTTTTTGACAATAAATTTATTATTATTTTGTGTATAATTTATTAAATTTAGTATATAATGTGTGTGTTTGATATCCCCCCCCCCATCAAAATATATAAATTCTGTGTACGTCCCTGAAAATAAAAACAAGTTAACTACAAATAGGGTGGCCAGAAGTCCTCTTTTTCACAGACATGTCCTCAATTTTACAGGTGTCTCCTCTGTCTGTGAAAAAAATAGGAAAAGTCCTCCTTTTTTTGTTAAAAAATCATAAGAGTTGAAAAAAACACTAAATTGACGATTTATTGTTACAATAAAGACGCCCCTAGACAAAGCCTAGAGAACCTGTATAATAAATCCGCCTCTACCAGAAGGAAAAACGGAGCAAAACCCGGGCCAGGATGGGGCTACAGAATTTATGTACACAACCGTGCCAAAGTTGAGTACACACAAAACTAAATTAATATGAGCCATACAGCAACACAATCATGCAAGAAAATAGTTTTTGAAATTGAAACTATTTTATGGGCTAATATATTTTTAATGTATGTATAATATATATTTGTGTTTGTATGCATATACAAATATTAAGAGAAATACAAGGAGAACAAATTTCTTTTAATTTTTGAGTTGGGGGATTGATTTCCTTTTTCCTCCCCCACCCACCCTGTAGGTACATCCCTGTCTACATTCATCTGATGATGACAGAAAGCAAGTGTTGATACTTCATGAGTATTAATGAAAATTTAGTCTACTTACAACATCTTTCAAAATATTTAAATTCATTTTCTAATGTATTGAGAAATTTCATTATATTCTTGGGGAATTCCCTTCTTGAAATCTCCATAAGAAAATAATAATTTTATACTGCACTACCTCACTATAAAAATTAATTTCTTTTGATAAGTCTCCAGAGAATATTACCCCCATTGTCTGGCGATGGTGACCAAACCAGTTTCCTGGCAAGATCTAGAAAGAAGACTTTCACGGGGATGTTCATCCAAGCACAGAGGAAAAACAGACTAAAATATTTTGATGTACATCCACCCGCTCACCATTGGGCTTGTGTGCCGTGAAGAGGTTCAGTCACGAGTGGCTGGCAGTGAGGCCAGTAACCCATGAAAAAAAGATAGGGAGTATGTACTTTTGAAAAAAAAATCAACACTTTTGGTTTACATCCTACTATTTTGTGGAATGTCACTTCTGCTTTAAGTATCCATGTTGTTATCGTTAACAATCAGTTAATCCGATTCGCCAGCGTACCGGCTGTGGAAAGTTGAGTATGAGGCTAGTCGAGTACCAGTGCAACCGAGCATAACAACTTGTGCTGCCACCCACTGAATCGAACAAAGCCAGTATTTTACCCATTGTTGCATATTATACATCAGGGAAGCAGAATACAATACATTCAGCATGAACGGGATAATTTGACTTACCCCATTCGTGCGTCTGCATGCTCAATTATATAGCCTTGCTGGTTTCAGATATTTTGATTTTCAGGGAGCAATGAAATATTGGTACTGACCCATCTCTCTCTCTCTCACTCCAATTTAGTTTTGAATCATTACTTCTTCTGGGAGTTGTAACTTGCAGCCTTGATTAAACTGACCAGTCATCTGGCAATAAGTGGGTTGATAAAAAGTTACAAAATTAATTTGTTTTCAAAGAACACGTCAATAAAAATATAATAATAAATTTATTGTCAAAAAAACAGTACAAACTGCGTATGACCACGTGGAGGACAATAAACTAATTTACTCTCCGGAAGCAAGCAAGGGACCATCCTATCAATTCCGATCAAGGGCCCTAAGGCAGAGACGGATTCAAAAATTTCAGCATAAGTTCCTAGATAAGACAAAAAGATAGCTGCGAGATAAAATACTAATAGAATGTCAATATGTTTGTAATTTTACGCAAAAAAATATATATATATTGTGAGAAGTCTGCTATACTCCCCACAGACAATTTTCTTTAGATTAATTTTGGGAACTATTGTTGCTATCCTCAGCTTGCAATGGCCAATGATGGGCTCTAATGACCTCGATGTTGATGAGCCCTAAAGCCCCCCCCGCCCAAAAAAAAGGCCAATGGTGCTGTAAGTGGCAAGTGTGGCCAACGTGTAATGTACATTTTTATTGTTCTGACTCCACTGTGTATTTTACATCACACTTCAATAATTTCATTGTCTATTCTCAAGGAAATGGGTGAACTGTCTCTCTCAATACAAATTAATATAGTAAAAATGAAAATGTGAAAAACTTTTTCAGAAATATTTTATTAGAAAGTAAAGATTTTCTCCATCTTAGGGCAATACACTGCTTACAAAGAAAGAATACCACAGAAAATATATCTCGCATTTCACACGTATGAAAAATTAATATACTAGCATGCACATACAAAACAGTTGTAACTAATTTATTTGCAATCCATCATGCTTCCATATAAAACACTTTAAAATCTTTCAATTTATCAAAATAATTCATTGTTGATTTGAATTAGCAACCAACAAAATGAGCAGATTTCCAATGTATAAATTTGACAATAGTTTAAAACACCATCTCCAATTCACTCTCGTTAACCAGCTGCACAAAGTAATACTCTTTTTGTTTTGTGATAAAACAGAATCTAAATAGCAAAAGCTGCTACTTCTCCTTAAAAATAATTACCTATTTCCTTGCATTAAAAACGTTTCTAGTGTAATAGAACATCCCATATATTTCAGAACTCTGTAAGACAATACAACAGCAAACTATTTTGCAATATCATTCCTAAGAAACTTTTCAGTCTTAATTCATCAGTGCACCTTCCTTTTTTCTTCATTCCCACATTAATTTAACAAACTTCCAAGAAATCCGCACACTAAAACACAACCATTATTTCAAAGCTAGTCTCAGCATTAAAAAAAACAACATTATTTTAATTGCCCACTATACTAATAGTTAAATATCTTCACATAGTGATCTGTGATCATTTCAGCTCTACAGAAAAGAATACCTGACATAAAAACAGAATTTGCATGCTCTCAGAAAACTACCAATTATCTAAAAAATCAAACCCAGTCTTTGGTAAGCTATCACACACAACTGGTGTATTAATATCAACATTAAAGTCATCTAAAGCATGAAGGTATGAATTACTTTCTTGAGAACTTGCACCTGTATTTTTAGATGCTCCTACTGTTAGAGATTCTTTTTTGTCATCCTTACCACTGCAAAATGAACTGATTTGATTCTGCAATTTGAGTTTAGGAGGTGGAGGAGGAGGAGGGGTCTTTGGTTTAGGAATAGACTTTGATTGACACCGAGATGCTTTACATTGTCCATTATGTTTCACAAGATTTTCACTTTCACCCATTGAATGGACATTATGTCGATAATCTAATTTCTTTGGAGGCGGTGCTGTTTGTATTCGCAAAATAACAGATTTGCTTTTATTATTCCTAGAAGAAACATTGGAATTTTCAGACTTGGAAAGAATGCCTTGTTGCCCTGAAACTAATTTAGAGGAAGAACCACCCAATACTACATTTGGAGGCTCAAAAGATATATCAGAGTAGTTTCCCTTGCCTACTGACTTAGTTGAGGCAGAACTCTGTGTAAGCTGAGAAAGATCCACTGATGTATCAACAAAAACACTCAGATCCTGCTGACTTCTTGTCTTCCATGAAAAAGGTGCTGCATGCTCATCTGGCCAGGAAAGAACCTACAATAAGTATACACATACATGAAGAAAATTTCCTCCATGACCATGACGCAAGCAACAATGAAACAGAGCTTTACCTTTCCTTCTTCAGCAAAATAGCGATAAGAAATTTCTTTTTGTAGATTGTTATATCCATTTGGTTGAGAAAGAGAGTATTTCACTACTACATCAGGATGAATAATAGTTTCATTGATAATTTGATGTTGATCTTTAATATTAAGTGTATGCCATAAGTCTTCATAAGCTGCAACTGCATTTGATATGTCAGAGCTTATTTTTTCAGCTATTGAATTTAGAGATGTGAAATACTCCCGAGCATATAAATCAAGAGGAGAAGAGCCCATCATGATATAACGAACATAATTCAAGTACTAATAACTTCCACACAAAGTTCTTTAATGGTTGAAAGTCTTGCAGATCACCAAAAATAGTTACCAATAAGAAATTAAACGCGTTTTAAGGTATTAGACATTGAGCGATTCAAATGACATATGCTTTCAACTTCACCACGTATTGTTAGAATTCTCATTCTCAAACGCGTTCAATTGGCGGTCCATCACCTCTAATCCCTCTAATAGTCTCTAATTCCATTTTCATTCATTTGACCGTTTGACGCCTCACATTGGTGTGCTTCACAAATTAGCCGATGCCGACCGTCTGCATGCCTTACCAATGTCACCATACTTACTTCCCACCAATCTGATATTTCCTTATTCCCTTCATTTTTAAAGATTAACACAAATGAAATAAATTCATGAAAACAAAATCAAATGAACTTTGTGAGAGACCAGGAATGTGACTGGCGAGAATTAAATTTTGGATTGTATGCAAAGGAAAATTTATTTTAATGGTTTAGTAATTATCCTTTCCCGTACCCGAGAGCGAAACATTCACTTGGTTGGCTCGATTCCACTTCGACCGGATTTCGACTTCGACTGTACTTTGATTTCGATCAAGCAAATGACATGAAGGAGGTCGAAATTTAAAATCATTTTTCTTTATTTTAATAATTATTTTTGAGGATAAAACCTTGATCAGGCCCTGATAAAGCCGATAGAAGTGAGATGGCAACTTCAGGTAGCTCGGTGACCTTTAATACGTTGAGAGAAGTGGGATGCTGTAAAAGATGTTGTTTGAGGTTCATGGGGGAACGTACTGTGGAAGCTTATCAAAATGTGGAAGATTGGCTTGTTAAAGTAGGATGAAACATGTTGCTATTTTCTTGAGCAAATTTTTTATTTTGTTCAATGATCAAAATTTGATTTTTCGTCGCTAGCACAAGCTGGAAACGTCATCTGAAACAGGTGAACCTACCAAGATGCTGAAAAGTAATCCATGCATCGTGTGTCTAGGATTACTTCAGGGAATCGCAGTGGAAGATACAGTCCAAAAGGTGATATATTAAGTTTCTGTAAGTAAATAAATAAATAAACTTCATTGTCAAAAAAGCGGTTGCAAACTGCGTATGACCACATGAGGAATAATAAACTAAGTAACCTTCCAGAAACAAGCAAGGGACCATCCCATCAATTCCAATCAATGGCCCAAGGGCAGTGACATTAAATACTTATAAAAAAATTTAAAAATCAAGTATATACTGTTGTCAATTTCTGTTCCTCTTAGTTTGTTATTTTTGTTTCAATTACAATTTTGTGTTTCAGATTGTATCCAGTGTTTGCTCAAAGCCGTATGATTGCAAAAAGTTTTCATGTGCTCTTTCTCTACCTATTGCTATACAACTCCGTGAATATAGTTTGTGGTGTTTTGTTGTTGACAATTTTCCTATTTATCAAAGCAGTGATGAATGGCAAGATAGTGCTGTCACTTCTATCAAAGACGTTTGGAAGTGGACTATTGGCCCTCGTGTAGCTCAAGCAATAAACAAAGAATTGGATTCTGGTACCAACTGTGATTTTTCAGTCACAATCAACACTGAGTTCTCAGAAGATGAACAAGAATGTTCTTGCCTGTATGTTATTTGTTGTTTTACTTTAGGAAATAAAGGAACTAATCTGATAAAGTGTTATAAATGTTTAGTCTGAAGAATTTGGTTAATTTAGTTACGGTTTTTAAGTTTCGGGTAAAAAAATCGCTGATTTAGACAACTAAAATCAAGGAAATAAACTAATGCATGTTATGTTTTTTAATGAATACTAACTAAAGTTGAGAAATGGGTTTAATTGGTCCCATTTCTTCCCAGTGGGTTTAATTGGTCATTTTGGGATGCTTTTATTGAGATTGAGCACTGCATTAGTTTGACCTCTGCTCCTGTTATTGTGTCTGATTCATTGTTGACACTGGATTTTTCTTGTAGTATAGTTAACATATGTTTATTTTTGTAAAAAATCTTCTTTGATTGCCATGCAAATACTGCACCCAATAAACATAATCTCCATGTAAGGGTTTGAATTAGAAAATTGAAGAACAATTTAAGAGGAAAAACATTTAGGAAATGAGTGAAAATAATTACTTTTGCATACCCATTTGTTCCCCTCTCCTAGTTAAATTATTGCCATGAAGTAACTTGATCTACATTTGACAGCCAACATTGCTGTAAACTTAGTATTTGTGTGGAAATTCTCTCCAAATTGATTATTTAGTTTCCAAAAATTTGGCCTTGTTGATATTAATGACTTAAAACAAGGGAAGTGCCAATTGTTTTACTAATGGCCAGTAAGTATGGAACTTGATGTAGACATCTTCCAAGCCAATATATGAACATTTTTTTCTTATATATTGATGTCCAGATGGACACCCAGGCCAACTCAGCCTGCTACAAAATGATTACTGAAGCTATTCCAGGGGTCAAACTAATGAGATTCTGACCACAACTCTTCTTTCTGTGTCGAGAAGTTGTGGAGCATTATCCTTAGTTAACCCAATGGGCATGCACACCTTGGGGCTATTTACTTTTACTTTTTAAAGATTCATAGTTTGTGGTGAAAGATCACCATAGGAATTGTGAGGAAAATGGATGCTGAATTTAAATTAAACTTGCCTTACATGAAAATTACCACATCCCAATGGCAAGTGAGGGTACTGTGAATGCAAGGGCTCTAATGACCTTGCCGTTGACGAGCCCTAAAGCCCCACAAAAAAGAAAAATAACAGCAGTATCAAAAGTGAAGGAAAAGATAAAATAATTCAGTATGTTTTTTAAAACCAGAGGTTTTAAACAGTTAAATGACTTGAAGATTACTTAAATATAATATTGATATTGATTGGTTTTATATTTTTATCACATTCTTTACTGATCTGGAATTTATTTTTATTTATTTGTCTATGTAGCTTTATTTGTCTTCTATGCTCAGAGAAATCTTCTGTGATGTCGTGTTAAGTTAACTTTTTTTCTGTGCCCCTGTGTGGAAGATGTATAGAAGATTAAAATATAGTAGGGAAAAAAGATTTTGAAGTGTTACATTGTTCGGTCTTCAAATTTTTCAATTCATTTCAACTGTATTCTCCTTTTGTGTGCAAATGCAATCCTCAATGAATTATATATTATATCTGGTATAATTCTATATGCACTGAGATTGGTTCATTGTACTGAACAAAGAGTTTAAACATTATCTTCCGAGTTTGCATGAAGATGTCCGCTCTCATTTTCTTAAAAACTTTGGAGATTTATGGAGAATTTTAGAAAGAACTAATATTCATAATTTGCATTTAATGAATAAAAAATATGTGCATAAAAGAATCTTTTCTAAAATTTATATCGATTATTCAACATGTGTTTTAATCTTAATTGGACACTGAACAATATTTATTGTGATAGTTTTCTAAACATAATGTTTCAGCCTTCGGTTGAGGCCTTGTGAAGAGTCAAGTAAATGTTATTTACTTATTCCAGGTACACAAATGAGTGTAAATAGTAGAATGTAGTGAGTATGGTAATGTATTGTGTGCAAGAATGCTTATGCAGTACATCTCTTTTTCAGTTAGCTCTTTTCTTCTTATTTTTAGCTTAGAAATGCACAAAGATGTTTTCCAAGAAAGGAAACACCACAAACGGAAATATCACGGAAGTCTCTTCACCAGGAAAGCTGTTGATTCTCTGCTTGATTCTACTGAAAAAGATCATTTCAAGAAGTATTTTCCTTCACCTCCAGGTGTCCCGTCTTCCTTCATTGGGTATAACGATATATTGTGCATCCATAATTCTATTTTTTTTGCAGGTAAGATCTTGTCATGAATTTATTATATTAAAATATGGACATTTTCTTTTCTACATTAAGTGATAATTTTCTTTTATGATCTTATTAGAAGATGAACTTATTGTTTGGTGGTTTTGGGTGAGGGCAGTGTGTTTTCTCTCTTTCAGACATCTCCCATGTGTTCATATAAACATAACTTAGGTGTCGTGTTGCTTAAGTCAGGGGAAAGGAGAATATAACCAAAGACTGTGACTAGTTGAGTAATATTTCGGCTTTTGCTTCATCGAAGAGAGTGAGAATTCAGAAGTGATGAATATTGTGGGGCTATTTTATTTATATAATTGTTTTTATTAATCTCTAGTTATTTTAACATTTACAATTTAATAGTTGTATTTTCAGAATAATTTAAAGATTTTGTAAAAATATGTATTTGTTAAATTAGTTATTTTGTAAATATTATAACGAGTAGCTAACTATTTTTAATCTTATTTTATGGGGCTGCATGCCATAATTTTCCTTGGGACACAGAAATGATAAATCTGCCTTAGGGTCCTTGATCGGAATTGATGGGGTGGTCTCTTGGTTGCTTCCAGAGAGTGAATTAGTTTATTGTCCTCCACTTAGTTGTATACAGTTTGTAACTGCTCCTTTGACAATAAATGAATGAATGATTGGAGTCAGTGTGGCTCAATGTTGACTGTTGACAGAAGGTCTGGGGTTCCAGTTCCAGTGGAGGTTGTAGTATTGTGAATTACCCAAAGGCCTGCCTTAACATGAGGTCTCTGATTATTTTGAGGACAAAGTGGCCAGTGGGTGTTCTCTATGTATTATCTTCTTCTTGTGCTGCTTAGAAATTTGAATGCTCTACTTTCCAAGAACCCTAAATTCTTGATGTTTATAATTTTGTTTAACATTGTATGTGTATGTTGTGGCAGATTGGGAATTCCTCTTGACTGAATTTTTGTATTTTGATCATTTATTTTGTTAAGCTCTTGATAAACTACTTTTGTTTGTCATTTATGCTGCAGTGTATTGCAAATGTGAAATGAAATCATATCTAAAAACAAATGCAGAAACAAGTATTGCATCGAGAAGTGTGGAACATAAGTTCGGTCTTTACCGCGCATGATACTGATGCTCCGTCAATGCTGTCCTTGACGACCTCCTAAGGGAAATTGAAATACATTTCTTCAAACTTCAGGGTACACAGAGCATCTGTTGCCATTACGTTTGCATCTGTAAGCGTTTCCACCAAGTACCACAATTTTGACAAACGACACAATTCGTTCCCACTGTACGCTGAGGCCTATTGAGGGGTGCACACTTCTGTTTATTTGATACAATTAATTTTCTTTTCAGATGAATATTTTATGTTGCTTATCATGAAAGAGAAAGAAATCTACTTAAGCAAAAATTATTGAACAAACAAATATTTTCAGGTTATTTTAATCATGATTATTTAAGTCAGGATTTGCTGATTAATATACATCTGTATTGTGGATACATATGTAGCATTGCTTATGATCCTGGATATAAGCCCTTGATAGAATTTCAAACAAGCTAATTTTCCAGTGAATTTTTTTAAATTATTAAATCCACCATTGCCCTTGGGCCCTTGATCAGAATTGATGGGATGGTCGCTTGCTTGTTTCCGGAGAATAATTTAGTTTAATATCTCCCACATGGTCATACGCAGTTTTTTGACAAAGTTTATCTACTTTGATAAATAAAATAAAGTTTATTTATTTATCAAAGTAATTGACGTTGGTTTCAAGATCTGTGAATTCTTTTTTTCACATATGAACTACATTAATTATTTTGAGTAGAAACCTTCATAGCTCATAATAATATTGTATTTTCCATTGTAGAAATAAATAATTTTCATTGTGTATTGTTGTCGTAAATTAAGATGGTTATCTGATGAATTCTAATTTAAGATATTTTGTGAAGCTGCTGTCCTTGTATGCTGCTTTTTAAAAATTTATCTTTTGATGTGAAAGAAGAAGAGACAAGTTTCATGTACATAATTATTAATTAAAATTTCAGGATGTTACAATAAATATTCTCGATTTCTGAGTCAAACTCCATGGGTCATAGAAGGAGAAAGAAAGATGGAATCATCCGTACAAGAAGTTATTTGTGATGCAGTTGAGGAAGCTTGTCAAGCTGATGGTATGAATGAACTGTGAATTATGAATGATCTGTAAACAATGTGACAACGGACTTTCTCGTGCCACTCTTGTACTGCATTTGGTGGGCTATTCCTACCAGTCAAATTTTTTTTCCTCTTTAAAATATATGTTAGTCAAAATGAAAAAAATTATAATCTACTTTCCATGTCCATCGGGAATGTTGCTTTTCACTTTATAATTGAAACAAAAAACCTAAAAAATAAGTTTTTATAATGTTTTTATGGTATAAATATTTTGAATCCCAAAAACCATTCATATTAAAAAATTGGTCTGGATTTTTTTATTTAAGAAAATAAAGCTTTAGATTTTAAAAATTGTATTAACTTTACTCCAAAATAATTTGAACCCGAAAAAGCCAATAGTGAAATATAGAAAAGACCTTTGGAAGGCCATTTAAAAAAATCCTGAAATGTGTTTTGTTCAGAAAATGTTTACTGTTTCTTTTATTTTCCTATCTAAAGAATTGAAAGGTTGTTGAAAATGATTGATTGCATAGAATAATTGTGTATCCTTCGAATATTTCACTTATATAACAGATTGTTTTGTTGAAATGCCGCAGGTGTGTAATTTCTATAAAGATGTTTGATAATTGTAGATGTGACTAAACCTTGTATTATTTGTGATGAACAAAAAATCAATTTTGACTGTTCTTATCATAATAATTTCAGGATTTTAGTGGATAGTTGTTGACTTAAGTACATGGAAATATTCACTTGCCAGTCGTTTACGTAGATAGAGTATTCTAATCTGTACCCATTCTCTTCCAATAAAGGAATGAATGCAACGTGACCTGTGTTTTAGGATCTAAATTTGTGGCCTCTGGCCGAGAAGATGTGGATGTGAGGATGTTGGGTCGCGGGCGACCTTTTGCATGCGAGTTGATCAATCCTCACAAGATATTCTTTACAAAGGAGGAAATTCAATCTCTGGAGAATAGAATCAACGGTTTCACAAAAGACGTATCAATAAGAGACTTCCAGATTGTTCCCAAGTAAGTAATAGCAAAAATAAAATATTGAGAGAGTGATGTTGGCCACGCACTCTGCCTTTTCTATTCCCCCAGGCGGCGTTCCTTCCCACTCTTCCCTTCTTCCCATCATCGACTCCTGCCAACTGATCCTGTAAGTTCCTCAAGTGTTGTATGTTGTAACAAAAAAGTGTTTACATGTTTTAAAATAACTTCCTGATGTGGAAGAAATAGTTTAAAGTAGTTCTTTTACACTATGCAGATTCTGTCATGGAAAGTACACATCTGCAGAATGAGTTGTGAAGATGAAGGTTAAGTACTGCAAAGATATCAGGTGCAGTGGGTGAAAGAAGACTTAATGGGAGACGTCAATGGAACAATATTTTGTTATGAAACTTGAGAGTAATCTGTGTGTTTTAAACAAAATTAACCAAATTAGCAATCCATTGCTTACGGATGTTCTTATTTATGTTCAGTCTTTAGAAATGTGTTTTTATTTAATAAAGATTCATGTAAAAAATCCTCAAGATAATACACTACACTGCTTCTGAAAAGTTATTATACTCTTTGGGGTTTTAGAAGAGCTTAGTGTGTTATTATGAGTATCAAAATTCTAAGATTTTGATAATCATACTTACGCAGGTCGAAATAGTTGAAATCTCCCATTTTACTGTAATTTATAGAGGTCAGAGGTCACTAACCTGATATGATGATGTATGATCTACTGCTTCAACTTTCACATCAATTGCCACCAGTGTTTGAGTAACATCAAATGAATCCCGGGTAGTTAACCTTCCTGAAAGAAGTACTGGTATTGTTAAGTTCTTGAAAGATTTGCCATTTCGCATTCATGAGCTAATGTGGTTGTAACATAATAGCTTTTACCAGAGCACTTTTCACATACTCTCTGATGACACTGCCATCAGTCGTTTGGAGAAAGATAGGTTGTATGAGGTGGCGCAATTCCTTTGCAACCACAATTATCGGTTTTAATTTCTCTCTGCTTTGTTTTACGGAGCCTTGCCCGTTTTTGCAAGGAATATGAATACATTGGTTGTATGGAAACAGAAGAAACTGTGCAGTGGCTAGCAACTCTTGTAATGCACACAGGGAAGAACTTTGTTTTCCTGTTGAACTTGTTAAATGAGAGATTTAACTTTGATCAAACTTATGTTTCATTGAAACATTACATTTCTGGAAATGTGTTCTTTATCAAAACTTTATCAAGTAAGACCCCAATACAACCTCCGGAAGAAATGTTATGCATTAAGAATTAACCCTGAACTCTGCCAGCAAAGGATACATTGGAATCAAACTTGACATTCCAAAATATGTTGTCCTGGAAACCAAAATTGTTACTATGAAGTGTGAAATGAAATTCTGTTTCTTTCTCACATCTCTTTCTACCTCTCTGCATAAAATCCAAAATAAAAAAGTTGATACACTCCTATGTATAAAATATCTTTCTTTGTGTATGATAATACAAATTGATTTTAATAAAATAAATTTAAGACTGTAAAAGCAAAATAATACATTTGCTTTCCCTGTTTTGCTTTCCTTTAAGGGATGAACTTCATCATTTGAAAGCTGGTGAGGAAAGCAAACAGAAACGCTATTCTGCGTTGTGTGTCTCGAAGGAATATATATCTTCAGATACGCTTGATGGTCTACAAAGAGTCTCTGATGTAGTGTTGTGTCAAAAGACTCCGATCCGTGTGCTCCACCGACGACCTTTAGCTGTTCGCAACCGTACAGTGTATTCAATGAAAGCTTCTTCTATGAATAACATTAAAGGTCTTTATTCTTTTCTTTTTGTTGTAAGATGTAACATAAAACTTTTAAAAGTAATAGCTAGAAAGTTTGTTGAGGTGTCTCCAACTCCAATAAATACTACTAAATTTGTACTTGCTAAGGTTTACATATGAAAAACTGATTATGGCAAAACATTAAGGTTAAATGTTAGAATTCAATTAAATTATTTGTGTCTTATTGTATAGACTATCGACTATTCCTGTTATTTCACTTAGATCTTCATAAAGAAAATGAGGTAAATTGATGGATTTTAAATTATTCTTTATTGCCAACATTTCGATGTCTGATTTGACATCTTCATCAGGGCTATAGTTTATACAAATTCCATTTCAAATCATCTTTTAAATTATGAAACACACAATCACCATGAACAGCCAGGTGAAAGTTGTGATGGACCGGGACTCGAACCCAGGATCTCCTGCTTGGGTCACAGGTGTGCTGTCCACTGCACCACCTACCTCGACTCCCAAGTCTGTGCGCAACATCCACCCAGCCTGTTCTGGTGAACCTGACTCACATCCCCAATCAAGGGATAAGCGACCACAGGCAGTTCCAATGCTGGTAGCACTTAAACCCGATTTCCGTTTACATATGCGTCAGATGCCAATTTTAACTCGCAACTTCTGAGTACTACATGACCCTTAAGTACATTGTCAATGAAAGTACATTGACTAAGAAGTTTGAGTTGAACCTTCATTATGATTTCAATATGTGAAAACATGGTGGTTGTATGTTTCATAATTTAAGAGATGATTTGAAACGGGATCTGAATAAACTACAGCTTTGATGAAGATGTCAAATCGGGCACCGCTACATTGGCAATAAAAAATAATTTAAAATCCATCAATTTACCTGAATTTATTTATATCTTCAGTAATAGCATGGACAGGGGGAAGGGATTGCCTCCTCCACCGTCAACAATCTGTGCGTAAAGTTTCATCACTAAACTCACCTCTTGTAAACATTGTTAAAAGAGTTTATTGCTTGAGAGTTATTTGCTTTTCTTGTATGTCAGTTTGCTTAGTTGGTGTGAAAGGTGATTTTTTTCTTTTACAGATTCCAAAGATAAGTTTTTGTTTAAATTGGATGTTGTAGTACAAGCTGGAACATACATCAAGGAATTTGTGCACGGTGATTTTGGGAGAACTAAACCCAATCTGGGCACTCTTTTAGGATGTGATGATATTGACATTTTGGCATTAGATGTCGAGGTATGAACGTTCTTTATGACTTAATTTAATTCATTGTGACTTAATTGTTGAATCCCTTTGTGAGCAAAGGGTGAAATGGTGGGATCTTACAGTGGAGTCACCACAATCAAAAATAAATTTTGGTGTGGCCAACATCACGCAATATATATTTTTAATTTTACCATGACAGTTTTCTTCACTTTACATAAAAAATTCATGTGACTCCATAATTCTCAATTTGAAACCTTTTCCTTTTCTGCTGAGAAAGGAATCCATTGGAGCAGAAAAAAATTAATTGAAGGGAAGAAAATTCAAATGATTAAAAAAAGTCAGGATCAATTTTTGTTTCCATGAGAAAAGGAAAGCACAAAATCATTGTTGTATATCAGGTGGTAGATGTTTTCCAAGATTGTTGTTTCCTAAAATATAATTTTGTGAAGTTTTTAAAAAAGTGCACTTTGTTATTATNAAGAGACAAGTTTACTTCATAACAAGTTTTCTTATTGTTTCAGGAAATAATGTTGGATTGGCCGCCTCCAACTTCTCTTAATTAATTGTTTGTTTTCTTAGGATTGTTAATGGAGACTTTTTCTTTTGCCCATTAAATGAGAATTTGTCATTTTATGGTGAATGTTGTTTTGTATATTACGATAAAATATCATTTGATTACTAAGAAATGATTTTTAATCGTCATTCCCCATGGATGTAGCCCCATTACGTATTCATAAAATTGATTTTTCTAATGTGTGTGGAAAGATATTGCCATGACTGGAAGAGTGGGATGTATCAGGATTCTATACTAGCACATTTTTCTGTTTTTTGTTAAAATGGAGAAGAAATTGTTATAAGATTGCTTCTTTGCAATTGGACATTTGCTTTAAACGCATGAATTATGAAGCATGTAACTTGGGAAGCCATGCCATGCAGCCTTTCTGGTCATAATACATGGGCATGGTTTTCTTTTGTGATTTTCATTCAATTAACACTTATTTCAAAGTACCCGTTGGGTGCGTGAACTGATGAAACCATGGGTGTGAAAAGGTTATTACAAATTGAAACCTTCATTTTAGTTATGGAAGAAGTAAAATGAAAAAAACAAAACACGATTTGTATGGTGCTTATAAACCTTTGAAAGTGCTTACAAACCTGCATATATTCCTCACATCTTTTATGAGAGGTTTGAAATCGACTTGAATTGATTCATTAGACTCAATACAAGTTGCAGCGGAAAGCAACTAGTGATGTGAGGTTTCCCACCTGCATTCATTCTAGTGATCACTCGGAGAACAGTCCTACATCTTCACTCTTGCAATTTTTCTATTCTATTTCTGCACTTCCTCACCAGGATTCATGGTTATTTGAAGTGAACAATTTTTTTTTCTACCTATTTTTGTTTCAAGTTCAAAAAGTTATACATATTATCTTTTCCAAGTTTTGTTCAACATACGAGGCAAAAGTTTTTGTTGGTGTTGACACACAGTTTTTAATTTCTCGTGATCACAATGCTCATGCTCTTGTTCCTGAGCAATTTTTCAAACTAGTTTTGGTGAAAACATCTAAAATACTTTTTCTTTTCCAAATTCTATCCCCCGAATTTCTCCATTTATTTCTAATTGAACTGTCATCTTCTATCCAGTTTCATCTATTGCTACATTATCTTCTCAATAGACCTACACTTAAAAACAAGATTCTTGGCCATTATAAGGGTAACTATTTACAAACCTTTCAAGATAAATTGTCTCTGTCAGTCTCGTATCTTTCAATTTTTAATTTTTGTATTTAACTTTTGGAAACATTAATTTTGAATACCAACCGAGACTGGGAAGGCTACAATGAAAATAAGGAAATCTTAAGAAACAGCATCTTCAAGGCTGTTTTTTTTACCTTTTAAAGATTTGTTTGGGGGCAACTTCAAATTCTCAACATAATATTTCCTCATTTTCTACTCCTACAATGCCAGTTTCACAAATTTTTCAATTTAAATAATGGAAGTTGTGGAATAAAACTTTCTATTTTATGTTGTACCTATGTATTTTTATGAACAATGGCTGTATTCGAAAAGTTATTTTTTGTAATTAATTTTTCATCATTTCTAATACAGCAGTGTTGTTCAGCCTCCAAAAGTGCACTAGTAGCATACTTTATCTCTTGAACTGGATGCCAAGTACCAACCAACTTGGCGACATGTTTTTTTTTTGTCAAGCTGGAAAATTTGTGGAAAACTGGTGGTGAGAACAGGTGTAGTTGGAATAAACCAGATGTGGATAATGGGGAAATATTGGTAACAAGCAAAATGGAATTTTCACAAAATGTGTAACCATGAGGGAAATGATAAAAAAAATATTAGCCTGTGAGATTCCTTTAAGGCAAATTTGTTTCGATAGTTCCTGAAGATTAATTTCTAGTTTTCGTTTCATTTTTACAATTTCTTTTTTCTTACAAACCAACTTCTACATTTTCCAATAATATTTTTTGTCAATGCAAGGAGAAGATTCTTGTATCCAAACATAATCCTAGTGTTTGTGGGGTCATTGAAGACTATATTGCAAGTCTATGTGGCATTATTGTTGTCGCCAATGTTAATGGAATTTGGTCATGCAAATGGAGACAGAGATATTTAGGCATTGTTGGCAAATTTATTATCTCTGGCATACGTTCTCAGGGTGCCTCGACTGTTATCGCCTACCCTTTGGTAAAGTTAAAAAACAACAAGCCCACTTCAGATTCTCTTGGATAATTCAGTCCCTGGCTTATTTTTAACTAACTTGCCTTCTCCCTTGTGTTTTTAACATGTTAAGGCACTAGGGAACAATTATAGTTGATCATCTAAGAAATCAATCGTGCAGAATATCTAAGAAATTTCTCAGTCGTTTGCTCGGTGCGGTACCTAAGAGAGAACCTACACTATTCGTTGTAAACAATTCAATGTACCAGTTTCTCCAAAGGCTGCTATTCACCCTAAACCACACATCCACAGTGACTGCTGTAAAAAAATTAATTGAAGTGAAAATTATTGTATACCAACAAAAGTGGCAAATTTTTTGGAATAGAAACATGCAATCACTGTATGTGACTGATAAAAAAGTACCAACAATTCAGAAATTGTAATGTGTCAGAAACATGTTTAGTAAACGATTTAAGAAGATTAAATATGATGAACATAGTTTTCCCATTAGAAAGAAAATCTAATTTTCTAATTAATTCACTTCCAATTGAGCAGAATAGATTATGACAACTTGAATACTCTTACACAGTCTACGTCCAGGTGAAAATTGCAACAGACTGGGGATCGAACCTTTAACCTCCTGCTTTGGTTGCAGGTGTGCTACT
>NNCF01126096.1:588562-616287 GCA_002313205.1 Laupala kohalensis | reverse complement strand
CCCCCCCCCCGACTCCTCAAGTTCGTATACAACATCCACCTACCAGTCAGATGCCAATTTTAACTCGCAAGTTCCAAGTTCATACTCGGATACCCTTGAATACTCTTGTTGTCATACATTTGAAGGATAGCATGATGACTGAATTTTTATGGACTTATTATAGAATTATTTTCACATTAGGATTTTTCCAATCATCAAAAATGGAAAAACTAAAATTAAATACCCAAAACAGGAAAAACTGGACCAAGGACATATTTCGCACCAACAATGAAGGATAAGATTTGGTAATAAAAAGTATATATTTTTATTTTGAACAACAATTAATTTTTATAAGGAAGAATTCATTTGATACTCTTAGGAGGTAATAAATTTACTATTAGCTTTACAATTTATTGCAAAATTGTTTTAGTATCTCATTTTGAGATTAATTGACTTCTTGACAAGTTTATATATAGTCTGTCTTAATGTGTACATGTGCAAGCAACGTTTATGCTTGCTCGAGTTAGATGTCCATCAAGAAACAAATGTCAAAAATCAAATCATGGAACAGTAATGATACACAGAAAATTTCCAATACTTTTAAAACAGTGCTTGGCACATACATGCTTCTTACCTTTTTTAATATTTCATTTGTGGGAGAAAAGTGTATGAAAAATATATGTATATAGAACTAATAAAGAATGTTTCAAATATACTAAAAAACAAAATTTTTGCACTTAGTGACATTTGATCAATGGAAGAATTTATATACAATAAAATTTCATTAATATGAAAATAAATTATATTTGAACTCAATAATAATAATAATAATAATAATAAAGGATGCGTCTCTATGTAAAAATGGTAACATATTCCAACATCTTGAGGACCATTATTAAAAGAGATAACAATTTAACAATATCCTTAATATAGAAAAATTAAAAGATCTTTATTTGAATAAAATTAAATATCTCAATAACGATGTGCACCACTTACGAGCATTTTAGTTAACAAGTATTCCAATAGATACGTATATACAAGATTATACTTTTACTATGTTCACAATATATAAATTCAGATTTTTTTCTCTATATTTACAATATAGAATCTTATCAAACAGTTTAATTAGAAGGATGAGGTGACAAATACAAAAGAGTATAAGTAGCTGCCACAGAGAAACGACGAAAGGCGGATGGACGCAAACAGAGAAAGGTTTAGATTCACGGTTCAAAATTAAGAATGTACTCTCTGAGAGAGGCTGGCAAAGGTAATTTGTTAGCATGTATTCCAGGGCGTCTTCCTAAAGCATTGTAAATAGCTACTCTGCATATCTGTTTCAGCGTCCTAGGTTTACTATACAGTTCTTTCACCAAATTACAGAGAGCACTTCCACGCACTGGAACTAGTCCTGTTTGTTGAGTGTACATCACTTTGAGACACGCAAACAGTTCACGATGATTCATGCATAAATAATAAAGCCAAATTATTCGAGCAAATTGCTGCAATGGATCTGTGAGGAAATCCTCTTTGCGGCAAATCAGAAGGACATAGTAATAAAGAACTTGATTAGACGATTTCTTCAAAAAAACTGATGACTGAGAATGGCATATCGTCATGGACTCCGGTGCAGTGGTATTTATATTGGGATTTGCTCCATATTGAATAAGCGTCAATGATAAATCATACACATAGTTTAAATCAGATGGAACTCTGGCATTTTGTACCATATCGATCAGGGACTGGAGGATGAGTTGAGTCCTTTTCGAGAAAAAGCCATTCGGATCCAACCCATACTGCAATAATATCACCAACAAATTGCGTATGAATTCAAAATTGGTAGCTTTTTCTTCTTCTCGGTTGAGAGCTATGTTCTCACTTGCAGTGAATACCAAAACGTGCAAAGGAGTGAGATTGCTTCTCGATGAACAATTAGGATTAGCTCCATGTTTACACAATATCCTAACGCAGTTCAAGTAACACACCTAGAGACAAACAGAACAATGTACATTCAGTGATAGAATAGCTGAGACCAGTATTTCGTTTCATGAATTTGGAAACATAAATAAAATTCTTACTTTCATAGTATGTGTGAAATGATGCAGTGGATCTTTGTTGATTAGTGGGACTAGACATACCATCAAAGGTACAGAACCATCACGTCCTACTACATTTGGATTTCCACCATTCTGCAGCAGCATGTTCAGCAATTCATAACGAAATTCCCAATCTCGGACATGTCTCAGGACACACGCCAAAGCACTATTTCCATGCTGGTTAATGGAAGGTTGAGCACCGTGTTGCAGCAGAAAGCGGACCTTGAAGTCATCCAAATTTTATGAATTGAAAGCATCAAATAAACACATTATTATACAACACAATTAAGTTTTAAGGTAGAAAAAAAGGTAACACAGAAAAAGAATACAATATACAAAACTAAAATGAGTCTCTAAAAGGATAGATCACAATAAATATCATTGTATAAATCCATTGGAAAAGGTGGATCAACATGACAATTATACAGAAATTATATACCAAAAAAGGTGAATCAAAATTTAACATTTGAAAAAAATTAAGTTTAAATTTGTACAATTTGCCTCATTAATTTTATATTAATGTATGTCACTAAGAAATAATTTTAGCATCAAATGTTCTGGAGTGACTTGAAATATGTGATCTAATACTGCAAAGCTAAATAAAGATGAGAGTCTAGTATTTAAAAAATGTTTTAGTTATCTCTGATCTCTTGAAGGAACAAATTTAGTATGGCATAAATATTATATAGTTAGATATTTTCAGATGATACGTGACAAACAGGGATCAAATACTACAAATAAGAAAAAAAATCTCAAGTAATTGATGTCCAATCAGATGTAAGGCAAGACGAACTCGTAACACCCTGTGAGATTTCAGTGCATCAATAAAATTACCGATATTGTTAGAATAACAAATACATACAGTAACAGAGCATTCCAAGCACGCGAAAGAACTCATAAATTTCTTCAGTACATTATTTGTATCATTGTGTGTTATTATAAATATTAACGTTTGACATAACACTTTTAGTATACTCACAAGATGTAAAACATCCCATTTGTTCCAAGGTTGATTGTCATGATCGTACCCATAACGAGCTTCTTCTAGAGCATAGCGTACAATCAGTCCATGTAAAGGAGTGTTCCCCAGAGAATCTGGCTCATTTATGAGATCCTTCAGTCCATGGTCGAGTAATAATTTACACGTCTGAAGAGTGTCTTCTGCAGACTTTCTCCCGATGAGAAACAGCACATGCAGTACAGTCATTTGCTGCGTAGCAGTGCGCACCTTCGTTTCAGCACCACAGCTGTTCCAAGACAAGAGGAAAATGTTATCAATAAATAAACAAACAAACAAGCTTTATTGTCAAAAAAGCAGTTGCAAATTGCGCATATGACCACATGGGGGATAATAAACTAAGTTACTCTCCGGAAACAAGAAAGGGGCCATCCCATCAATTCCGATCAAGAGCTCAAGGGCAGGGCGGCTTTAATACTTATAAAAAAATTTAAAAAATTAAATACGTACTGTTATCCATTTATTATTCCAAAACGAATCGTAGATATAACAAGCAGTCAAAATTTGAGATTAATAATAACAAAAGTATTTAATGACATTCTTGCCTATGGAAAATCTGCCACTACCCAGGAGAAAAACCAGGGAAAACTCGGGCCAGGATGGGGCTATAGGGATAATGTATACAACCAAGCCAAGGTTTTGTGCAGTTAGAAATGATCTATTATAAATCAAAAGGATCTAAAACATTAGGCACGAAAAAAGGAATTTAATTTGTATCTAGAGTACTATAACAATGGCGTGACAAAGTATGAGAGAAATTAAGATCACTTGCATCATCCAAAATCATACAGAGTACAATATTTATTGGTAAATTGAATCTCTCATTAACTTCTTTTATTAAAATCAGTAAAATCTTTCACATTTTAGAAGCAATAGAGCATCAAGGTCGTTAGAGCCCTTTTGAAGGGATTCAATTTATTAATATCTTTAATATTTTTTTGGAAGGTAATTAAACAAAATTATATTACCATTTATTATACCATATATTTATAGCAATTATAACATGTTTTCAATTATACCATTAATTTTAATAATAATTTGCTAATATTTCCACTTAAGAAATATAACGATCACTAAAATCGCACAGTATGAAAATAACAATGACATGTAAATGCTAATAATATTGAAGTTACACACTCATGAAATTTTCTTAAAATTCTCAAGGAAGTTTCAACATTACTGAGTGGTGATAGTTTCTTTTTCTTTTTCATCTTTCTTAATGAAATTACCCCCATCTCAAAAATAAAAAGAGAATGTAATATAAGTGACTCATCAAAGATGTACAAAAAATGCCAAACTTCATAATTAAAAAACTTGTTTGCAATTGTCATACTTTTAGAAAACTTTACATTTCACAGTGATACAATTGCAAACCAAATAAAAGTTACCCCATAATCCTCATAAAATTTTAAAACCCTTCAATGTTCTAAAAAGTATTTTAATAAAATAAAATAACACAAATTATCTCAGTTTAAATAGCTGTGGCGCATGAAAAGTTCACCCTCTGTGGTTAACAACAGTAGTTGTAACCTGGATACAGCAATCTGGATTCTGTCTACACGCTGTTCCTCCTACCTCAAATTCACGATGTCGCTAGTGAGTAAACTCACAAACTGAGCCTTACTAGCACTCGTTACTGTGATCCTAAGTTGGCCTAATCGAGAATACAAACAAAATATAACAGAAAATGGAAGTGAAGTGTATGGCTGACATCACTCAATAAATGCTTTAACACAAAATCTAAATTTTTAGTGTTCAACTGCCTTCTTTGCAGAGTAAAATTGTATTACTTCAAAATGTTGTTTTGTTCAATAAGTCATCATTTTGTAGCTTCAATGTGAAAAGGAACAGAATTGTTGTTTGGAGATGACTGACTGACAATGAACTGAAAAATTTGCTTTTATTTTATCATGTTAAGTAAATTTTTGAAAGAAGAATTTTTATTTCAAAGTTCCTTAACAATGTTTCAAATCCATTATCACTTTATTTTTTATTAAGGTCTGTAATAGTTAAACTGGTAAAAAAATAAAATAAAAGCAAGACATGGAGATACAATACCTTATTAAAAGTTCGAGAAATTTGATATGATGTAGAGCAGCTTGGTGAATAGGGTAGTATTCATCAAAACATTGATTCACTTCATCAGACCTTTCAGACACAAGGTACTTGACGCAATGCCACGCTCCACGTTCACAAGCAATATGCAGAATCGGTCTTTTCTGTTGCCACGGCAACCAATGATCTTCACCATGTTGAGACAGTAATTCTAAAATATCGACCTAAAGTAAAAGTAACAGAGAAACACCAGATTGTAGGGAGTCGAATAAAAATTACTTCAAGGTTATACTAATCAAATAACATACATCTTTCAAAACAGAACTAAGTATTGATTTTTAGAAGCTAGTTATTAAAAATTAATAGCTATGCACTATCACTGAATTAATTGTCTAATTGCTTCTCTGTTTATATCACCGCTAAGTCATGACTTCATTCCAACAGGAACATTAAAGTACAATTAAAACTCTAGCGAAATGATCTAATTAATTCAACCACTGAATAAAGACATAAGTAATCTCTTACTTGATCGCCATCAATGGCATAGAAAATGGAGCTCTGCAATTTATCACTTGACCTGTCTGCCACACCTTCATCTCCTAAACAATATTTGCTTCGCTCCTCACAATTTTGGTTATGAGGACCAGGCCAACACATTCGAGCTTCCACATCAATGCGCGCTCCATGTTTCAACAAAATTTCAACACAATCTTCATACCTACAAGCGTTTAATAAATAATAATGAAGAGTAAAATGTGATACATCATTTTATAAGAAATAATGATAAAATAAAAGATAAGATAAAATTATAGATCAAATAAAATAATAATTGTAGTAAGCATGTTATAAATAGAGTCTCGGAACACACAGGAATGCTAGGAATCTCCTAACCTTCAATCGAGCCCCGGACAATAATATTAATAATACTTCTGTGAGATACCATCTCCTCCCACTGGCGTCAACATCAAATTTACTATTATTAATAACTGTTATAATACTGCTTACTATTGTACTAATTACTATATTTATAATACTACTTATCATTGCGTGTGGATTCAGGCATTTTTCAGTGCAACTGTTGCCTGTATACGTACAAATAAATAAATAAATAAATGTTTAATAAAAAAATGATCACACACACCCTTTCAAACAAGCTATGTGAAGTGGCAAAGAGCAAGCTCCTCGATTAACATCAGTGTTCCTCGAAAGAATCCATCGCACCATATCCACATTATTAATTCCAACACATTTCTGCAGTATGTTGTAGCCTTCTTCATTGTGCACTTGCAGAATATTCTCATTCTATTAAAACAGGAAAAAATCAATAAGAGCACAAAACATTTATGACTCTCGCACCTGAGCTATACCCATTTCCAAACATAAATATACGTACTTGAAAATATTATGGTAACGGAATAAAATCCTCTAATACATAAATACAACATAACATTATTAATATGATGTGTATATAAAATAATTTTAAAACAGATTGCAATATTAAATACATCAGCTGTAATGAAAGATAAAGAACAAAATTTTCTCTACAGGAAATCATACTTAAATTGTCTCAGATCTACGTTAGTGTTATAAATTCAAGAAAACTGTACTTAAATGGAACCTTGAATATCTACAATAACTCACCTTAGGTATTTGGGAAAGAAGTCCCTCTAATCGTTGTACTGTAACTCTGGGATTGGCACGAAGAGCATCAAAGATTATTTGAACTTTTTCACGGGTGTGCTCCGATACTCCTCTATGATTTCCCGCTAACAGCAGGCCGCTGCCAGATTGGAAGAAATTACTCAGAGCCCCTCCCATCTTCAAAGAGAAAAATGATGGATTCACAACTCGTTGTGATACTACATGATGTCGAATGCTTCCCCCTGTAAATATCACACACAGTTCAAGAATGAAATCTTCTCTAACATGTTAAACTATGAATGTGTGCTCACAGCAGTAAACTGCAGTGTGACTTCATATAATGTATGATATAAATGATATCAAAAGAGCAAATAATCATGATCTGATCACAACGCTACTACTACAAGAAAAGAAATCAATTAATTGTTGCTTTGAATTGTTCCACAGAGCTCAGCCAATGTCCAACAGTCTCAAAGATAATACACTATCCTGTAGATAAAATATATGGTTTAAACTATTTTAAATTTCTAAACATTTTGCCCTTCATAAGCAAGAGGTCCACATTTCTAGTTCTTCTCTTAACAATTCACCCACCTTGAGTGCACGTAGAAAAAATACAATAGTTTGAAGGCATTCTGTAAGAAACTTAACAAAAGAAAGATAGCATCCAAAATGAAAATAGCACTCTCTAATAATCCAAATGGGTGGTCAATACATTTATCTCCTCTCAGCAGCTAACTTACATCACTCTTATAACTGAATTACCAAGCACTTGAAGGGTGTCTTGAAATCCTTTAGCAGTAGGGCTACATTAACTTCCAAAATATCAATTATTAACAATGAATTTACGCTTTAATCACTTTTACGACACCCGTCGGTGAGGTTTATAATTACACTTGTTTACTGACAAATCTTATTCAGATGATCCTATGGAATATTTTCGGTCTAATTTAGCTAATACGAAGGAAATAATACATATGTACCCAGGATAGTTTTTGTGACAAGTGGCATTGACGGTACCGCTGCTATTCAGTTAAGTAATAAATGCAGTAAATAATTACTTTTCAGTGACGCAAATTAATTTCCACAGATATAACCAAGGACAATAATATCAACAGCCAAACGTAATTGACCGTGTCGATGACTGAATAGGTATGTATTTTCGTAACATTAATGACGTTCGTGTTGTTCGAAGCGATATATTAAATCATTGCTTACTTCTTTACACTTTAATGTTGGGCTTCATTTCCTTCTTTATCCATTGACTTCGTGATAAAATCAGCTTAAGAAAGTCCCTGAAATTTAGAAGGACGTGATAATGAGACAATACCAGTCGTAACCAGAAATGCTACGACGACTTGTCCAGGGACTGAACCAGCTGTAGCTCTCGTATAGAACAATTGAATCGAAATGATCGACATATCGCACTTACAGTATCAACTAATATTATTACAACTCGTAAATCTTGCAAGAATTCATGACAAATAATTTAAGATTCTAATTTCACGAATAATTTGGATAGGATTTTAAAATGAACCAAAACTATAAGTAGGAACGAATGACCGCGACATTGCTTAGATTATTTATGGAGTTGAGACAGAGAACAATACTTTTAAGTTATTGAACCTACTAATTATTCAGCTCTCACTTATTTTTCGTCACAGTAAACGTCATCCACACACGTTCAGGTCTAGAAATGAACTTGTAGTAAAATGTTATGAAAAAGTAAAAATTTTAAATGTTATGGTGAGAGACAATGTAACATGGCCCATCTGATGTAACTCGGGTGACATTGGATTGGAAGTATCGTTTTAATAAGAGAATCTGTCAAAATTTCTTATAGCTACTATATTGTTCATTTAACAAAAATTTCGATATCATATTTAATTTTAGTGCGGACCCAACAGATGTGCTATTATGTTACATTTTATCGTTTCATTATTTAATGTTGGGAACTAGACTATTTATAATTAAAAAGAAACTGGAGAGAGAGAGAGGGGTGGCCGTGGAGACAAATCAGGTCTGTCCTTGGTGTAACTATCTTTCCCTGCGGTTTTACCCCACACCCTACTATTCTTATTTATGTTTATTTAATGTTGTGTTATGAGTTGCACCGAATTCCACTCTTGATTTTGGACTTGGTTACTTTCAGTTGTGGCAGATTTATGGAATGAATTCCCGGGTTCATGAATTTGTTTAAGAGNATATATATATATATATATATATATATATATATATATATATATATATATATATATATATATATATATTGAAATCTGTAAATAAATAAATTATGTTTTTATTATTAACATCGGGTAGAACGATTATATTGTTACTGTATCGTATATTGCCTTAAGTTTGCATCATTTTGCTCCAAATTTTTTCCATATCCTTAGACTCCTCGGAGATCTAAACCCCTCCCAAAATAAAATCCTTGATATGACCCTGACTATTTTTATTAGTAAGTGGTGAATTTCAGGTGATATAAAAATACAGTTTGTGTGAAGTCGAGTCGTCTCTTATCACATCCTCAAATAATCATTTGTTCAGATTCAAATATTGGGACTTTTTATAATTAGTATACCAGACCACGTATTTCCGAATACCCCGATTAGGTACTTCTTGTTTAGTCTCTGAGCGCACCAGAACACACAGGTTTAAAGCGATTGGTAAAAAGTACCCATCAAACTTAGCATTGCGTTACAGAAATGTCAATACCCCTCCTGTCTCACCGTAACGCAACGTAACGATACCTCCTCCCGGAGTGCGTTATGCAATAGGCTTACCAACGCGTTACTCCTGAGTAATAGCAGAATTCTTAAAAGTTGAGGAAGTAGAGAAGGAGGTCATGAGAAGTTGAAAAGAAGGTACTGATACATTTTTCATCTTATTCCATTGAAGGTTTAGTCATTTGTTGTTTGTAGGATTGTAAGTTAACTTCGAGCACATTCCTGTCGTTTCGTGGATGACAATATCATTTTTTATTTCTTCCAGGTTTTAAATTGTTTAAGTGTATTTCAGTTAGTCCTTGGACAAAGTTTCAACGTTTTCGAACTAGTATACTTTGAGAGCTGTTTATAAAGAGCATGATGGAACGGCCTAATACCTACCGACGTGACATAGAAAGACTGGGTTTGCTTTTATATACATTGAGGTACGTAGTTTACCATATCACTAATTTCAGTACTGTACAATGTTCTACCGTTAATGTAGTATTTCAGTCAAATGTTGTATAATTTTATTCCGGAGGTTTAATTCTTTCCGCATCTATTTTGAAGGGCACTTCTCGTCGCTCGTAGCCAGTTGTTCGAAATATTGTTGCAATTGACTCGAAAACAATTAGCAAATGGATTTTTTTCCGATTCGTTCATTTCCAAAAACCAAAAGATCTCTTTCGAAAAATCGTCATATCAACAAATCACCTTTTTCAAACTGCAAATAAAGAAACGTTTTAGTCTTGAAAGGACAATTACCAAATGTGGCAAAAAGTATAAACTGAGAAAATTTGTTCAAAAATCGCAATCTTTTACAGTCGAAAAACATATGAAGATCAACGAACTTCACTTGACTTGATTATCGTTTTCACATTTATGTCCATATTATAACATTTCAGTGTTATATATTTCAACGTATATTATAAATAATGGAAAGAAAACCCTTCTGCAAGCGACAGATAACTCTCCATAATACAATTCACCAATCAATTACCCATTAAGTATTTTTTATGAACATATTTCTTCCGTATACCCTGCACGTGGAGAAAATATGTGATAACTTTCGGTTGAAAGGTGAAAATGGCGACGAGCCGGGAATCGAACCCGGGCGTTCTGCTTTGATCGCAGGGGTGTTAACCACTGCACCACCCGTTCGCCTTCCACAACTGTACGCCATTTCCACCGAGACATATTCCACCATTTTTTTAATGTTTCATCCACTCTTTTAGAGAAAAATCCCTCAAATTCTGGGAACGTTGTTTCCTTCGCTTGGAACTGCAGAATCTGTTGGGTTTAGAAATTTAAATTTATTTCTAATTTATATACTTTTAATCGGCCGAGGAGGCGCGAACGAGGCACAAACCCTTGTAATCATATCGCTCCTCGCAGCGCTTATCCCAAAAATTTACTTTAAACACAATCAATTCTTTTACGATTATTTAAGAATGTTTTTTAAATTTAAAAAATATATATCGTATCAGAAAATAAAAATATTTATATGGCGGAATATTGATTCATAGAGGATGAGTGTGCAGTACGGTGATTCCAGTCTGATATCCAGAAAGGTGGTTTTTCCTTGAGGTGAAAGGAGGCATTAGATAATTTGTGCAATGGGATTGCGTAGAATCTTTTGGTGAATATTTAGGCAGCAGATTTCGAGGGGTCGGGTTTTATTTTCCATTTTGTGTCCGTAATACTATTGCTTTGACGTACTCTGATATTCCGTCCCTACATTAAACAACATGGCACTTATTACGAAAATATTGTGTCATCTGCGAAAAGAGCGATGTGGATGTTGAGACAGAAATATATATCACAAATATATGGAATAAAAGATGTGAAAGCGGAGAATCCTGGCGAATTCCGATCTTAGTTTGCTTTGGTGTAGATATACCATTATTCACTTTGAGACAGTGCGGTCTGGAAAAAGGCTGTTCAATGTGGCAATGTAGTGTCACATCGCACAGAACACAGAGTAGACGGTGTAGAGATAATTAGAAATCATGAAATCAACGATGCGAAGCGCTTTGGAGGAAAGACTTGTTTTCCGTGGCGCCGAGAGGGGAGGGTGGACTTTGGGACGCTCGAAGGGGGGCGGGCGCTCTTAAATTGAAAAGTTGTCATTGGAAAAATATAACGAATATGTTTTGTGTTAGACTCAGAAGAAGGGCACCACAAGGATTAATTATTGTTTATTGTCAATAAACCTTTGTTGAAATATTATTGTTAGTAATACAACAATTGTAGTAACTGAATAAGTTTTATCTTCCCCTTGTACATCATAAAAAATATCGCTGCTACATACGTCACGCAACTCCCGCTCTCACCCGCAAATGTTCCTTTTGTCAAGATGGCTGCGTCTGCTAATGGAGGTTAGGTCAGGTCGCACCCCCACGAAAACGGATTCGTCACCCTTTCGACGTGCACCTTACGAGTAGATCCTTAATTCGCTTTGAAAAACATATCTTTGTAGAACAGTAATTATTTACCTCCTCTATCGTTTATTGCTTCCCTACACCCCTACGCCGTCACTTTGGGCTCGGGGCAGCCAGTTACTGCCCATTTTTAATGACAATATTCAAATTTCGAAAAATCAAGTTCATACAAAATTTCTTTCATTAGGACTCGTTTGAAAGGACAATTTTAAGCCGAAAACTGGACATTCTCAAAAATACGTGTGAAGCCGGGGGGGGGGGGAGGAGGATACAAGGAGAATTACGTAAGATGTAGAAGGATGTCAACAGGTTACGACAGGTTGCTCTTGACGATTTAATAATTTTACAAAACAGAATTTTATATTTATCACGTTTTATTGCTTGACCACACTTGAATAATTTGCATATTTCAACATTAACTCAACAATATTTCTCCTGGTAAAATGAATACAAATACAAATTGTTATATTTATTGGACCCTTTAAAATACATTTTGACAAATAAGGTTCTGTATAAAGTATCAATTCATTACTTACAAAATTTGAGCTTTTTATTACAAGTTCTGTTGAAACGGTGGTATGAATTCCTCTCATTTCTCTGTAGAAGGCACAAGATCTAAGTCTTATTGTAAATTGTTAAAATTATATTCCAAAAGTACTTTTTCAATCCATGTACTTGCTTGGCGCGTCTCCAATGACCCAATGCTTCCCAGATGGGAAAAATCATGACACGGTAGGACGATTTGAGGTGTATGAGAATCATGTTGTGTTAATATGTTATAAAATTACGTTATTTTGTTATAAAACCCATTTGCATAAAACCTGAAAAGAAGACTAAATTAAAAGAGACCCACATAAAATTCAAGTGACCTTTACTAGTGTGCGGGAAAATAAAATAATAACAAAGTGTTTTAAATTTAGTATGAAATGTTTTTCTTGAATATTAGTGTAAATAACACTTAAATATAAATATTAACACGTATTGATTTATATAATTATTTTGTGAATAAACATACTTTCCCGGATACATTTTAAAAGTTTGAATTTCTTTCTTTTTGGAACTTTCGTCACTCCGATCATCTATCGTAGGAACATCTTTCTAACTGTCCGAAATCCCGATAAGACGGCAGAAACAATGTATTGAGGAAGCCTCTGGTTAGCACGTATGACATTTAACTGATTTAAAAATGTTTTTTCAATTTTGTCTCTTTCGGACAAGATTCTTTCGTAAATTAAATGTGTTTGGTGCTCTAAGTCTTTGAGTAACTTTCTTACTTATTGGAACCAATTGTCTTGGAGTTTGGTAAAAGGTTAACTTGATCTTGTAGTGTAAAATCTTCCAAATACGAAACTACGTCTGCTGATATGAAGTAAAGTTATGAAAGAGGGAGAAGAATTGAAGGAATATAAATGAAATAATTTTGTATCTCAAGGAGAAACGGCGAACTGTTTTGTAACGAGAATGATATGTGTTGCAGTTTTGAAGTAACTTGATGTACACTTAAATTTTGATTGTGAATGGCATTTTATTTGTAAATAATAATTAAATTCAATTTTTAAAAATTGCAAATACATTTCGGTTTTTATTTATTGAGAATCATTGGTTTCCGAGGGAAGGCATATATACGTACGTTTCGAATAAGCAAAACGTAATTTGAGGAACAATGGAAGGCCATGTGATCGTTTCTCCGTTTGCGTGTCGCTTCCTGATACTCGTTACGTTGGGACGATGCGACCAAGGGGAAACACTTGTTGCCGAAACTTCATTTCGTGTGGCAATATATACCAGACAACCGCAAAATATTTGACAATGTGTCAAAGTGGACACGTTTTTGATGTTTTTTAAACTATATTTTTCGTTATAAATGTTTATATAATAGTTTCGATGGAAAATAACGATATCGTTCGCATTATAAGTTGTGTGTGGCTATAATTTCAAAAACTAGTTAATTCAAAAAAAAACATTTGTTTCATTCCAATTTATTTATTTAAAAAATTATTTATGAATCACGGAATACTATACCTCTGGGACATATCTCTATAGCCACCATATTTGTGTGGAACCCTTTATATCTCCCCCACAAACGTTGCGCTAACGAGAACTTATCTGATTTGTACCACCCAGAAGAATGTGTTACAGATTCGCACTGCGTTACCAACCACACGCAAATTTCAGTCACCGCCTTCCGATCTAATTATTGTCGCTTAGAGCTGGAGAGGTGAGGTTTTCTGCGACGGAGTGGGGGGGGGTACTTCTACCCTCACCAGAAAATTGTCAATACAGATTTTGCATTTCTGAAATGTAACTACGTGCCCAGCATCGAAAAGTCACGAAAGAATTCGATAAATAAAATATATATGTCAGAAAACGGTATAGATACAGAATATTTTGATTCTCATCTAGATATTTCTACATCATACAGTACAGAATTTTTCTATCTCCCTGACTTGGGCGCGAGCAGAACATAACAGCCTTGTTCCAACGGTCCGTGGTTCTGCGGGCCTGTTTTATTTATTACGCCGGTCAGGAGGCGTAGACCATTTCAACGGCACGTAGCTTGTTAAAGGATGCACAGGAAGCACACACATATTAGATCCCCGGGTCCTTGAGCTTGTTCTCACAATTCTGACAGCCCGGGCGACAGCAGGCCTTTCGTTCCAACGGTCTGAGTATGAAGGGATTCTGGTCTCAGGCGCCTGGGTCGCACCACAATTCTTCATTAGCAAACCTCCATTTATTTTGATACTAAAAACATAACTCCACAAAAACTTGCACAATAAATAAAATACAATTTCACAATATATTTATCCTTTCATAAGACGCACGATCGTCTCATAACAAGATGTGAAATCTATCGGTGCAGTCCTGTACTAAGAAAATGAAATTAAGGTCCATGAAATATAAAACTAATGAAGAAATGTTTGCTAAAGATGTATGCGAAAGAAAATTAACGTTACCTCAAAACTCAGAGCACCTCAATATTTTAACATCACTCTTTTTTGTTGTTTTGTGGATTTAGATTTGTAAGACGGACAATTTTTCTGATGTACTTTACTAATTACGTTAAGTTGTAGCGCATTTCACACCGTGTAATTCAGTGTTTGAGAGGTAGGATATCAAATATACCATTGTGTATTCCCTTTGGGTTTTTTTCTTCAGGTGAATATTTATATGAAACACTAAAATCCCAGGAGGATTACTCATAAAACAATATAAAAGACACATCTACGAGTAAAATCCACTTCAACAGAAACAGAAGTATTCGATGTGTTAGAAGTGCCACACTCCATGTTGGTTGATACCACACACTACAATCTAGGAGTCTTCTCATAAAAAACAATACGAAATAGAATCTTGTGTGTCGACACACATGTGATATCGTCTTCAGAATCAGGCGACGATTGAGGATTTTTTACTATATTCACATCTCACCAGAAAAAAGTCGCTTTCAGAGAAGTGTGCAAGTTTTGGACTGAAAGAAAAAAAACAAGGGTATTAAAATGTCAGCTTTTACTAAAATATAATAATACGTAATATTACAATTAAAAATTATAGTAAAACAACAATTAATATAATAAAGAAAATTATGAAAACAGAAAAGAAAACCCACAAAAGAAACTCAGATAATTGAAGAAACAATTTCGGCTTCCGCCGTCGTCAGTCACGTGTATAATGTGAGGCGGCAGACGAAACTGTCCGATTAGTTTATCGAATATTTAAATAAATGCATTGCGAAGGACTATATATGGATTAAGACAGATATTTAAGCGTTGCTGTACAGCTCGTATTTAATGCCCCGAATAATCAGGGAAAGTGAACTTGTGATTGTTCTACAGAGTTTAGCGAGAAAAAAAAAGAAGAAGGAATTGTGAAGCGATGGACTCATTGCAGAGAACCAGAGCTACGAACAATGTGAAAAAGCAGACTTTTTACGAGTTTGAATAAACACGCGATAATTGATATTTGATTGTGTTATTAGTTTCGTTCGGAGTAAAGTAGTAAAAAGTTAACTTTGGACAAAATAATGAATTGAATATTCAAACTGAGAAGTTGTTTCACAAATAAAAATCGAGTCAATAAGATTTGATATATTGTTCTGACATTTATTCAGAATATTTCAAAGACAAAACGTCTTAACACCGTAGCCACCGCGGACAAAGTTCATTCCTCCAGTTGCCTTCGTGAAAAATAATAAATTTATAATGAAGAAAGTAGTTAGAAACTACGAATGACCACGTGGGGGACCATACACTAATTTCCTCTCCGCAAGCGAGCAAGGGACCATCCCATCAATTCCGATCAAGGACCCCGAGGCAGGAGGATTTATCGTTTTTGCGTCCCCTCACCCCCGGGAAAATCACGGCATGCGCTCCCTGGAAATAAGAATGAAAATCGATATCTACTTGTTATAATATCAAGAGAATACCTACGAATGTATTTTTCATTTAACACAAAAAAGTTATTTCACAAAAATGCACTGCTTTCTCTTATTATATAACACATTTACAAGCATTACATTTGTAGCAGACGTTTACTCGATACAACAATTATGTACTACTGAAAACATACCTTCGAAAACAAGAGTGCCTCACGCGATTTCACATCGTCTTAAACACGCAGCAGCCTCACGACATAGATTTCAGCCGCGAAAGTTAATTCGAAAACGAAGCGATGCTTGGAGATACGCGTACGGACATATTACACGACTTCTCGTGATAATGACGTCATCGGAAGAAGATTATTGACAACAACAACAGCGAATCCGCGCCGCCTCTCGCTTCGACCTCTTACCCTTGCTTACGCAAATCCGTATTGAAAACTAAGGATGTAACGTCTTTGACCTGTCTTTATAACATCATTGGAGAGATTTTACCATCCGAAACAAATTTTCTCACGAACGTACCACTCACGTTTATTCCAATTTCGACGCTCCGTCGCCTCAAATGTGTAGCCCCCGTCGAGAAATCGAAGCTCAGAGGCACCGTGTCATTGAAACGAAATGTTTCGCTGAAACCTCAACGTGTGTGTTCTGAGTCAATACGTTCCGAGCACAAGACGACTAAGGCACGTCGAAAATATTAACAAACTTAAATTATGTTCGATATAAAATTTGCTTTGGAGATTATGTCGTGCAGTGATACCTGTTCTATTTGATTTTACCGTGTAAATATTAATAATAATTATTCCCATCAGGACATTCGACGTGTTCCTCGATTCCAGTTGACGAAACCGAGGGACGAGAAACAATTCTTGCGAACGCACGCGCGCATCGCTTAAGAGGCGCTGCAGATAGAGAAGTGTTCCGTAAATCGATCCTCGTAATCGAAACGCGAATTGATTGTATATTTAAAACAATAATTAAATTAAACGTTTGCAGGAAATTCGAGCAAAACCAATCGAGTCATTATATCTATATTTCTATACGTTCTTAATTGGCGAATTCCCATTTCTCATAATGGTAATTGATAATGATCCGGCTTGTCTCACTATGTGGCTTTCTGTGTAATATTTTGGATATTTCACAATTATAAAAATAATAAAAAAAATAATAATAAATTTATTGTCAAAAAACAGTACAAACTGCGTATGACAACGTGGAGGACAATAAACTAATTTACTCTCCGGAAGCAAGCAAGGGACGTATTCCATCAATTCCGATCAAGGGCCCTAAAGGCAGAGGAGGATTCAATTTTTTTTTTGCATAAGTTCCTAGATAAGATAAAAAGTTAGCTGCGAGTTATAAAACTAATAGAATGTTTTTAATTAAGAAGAGTTACCCGGCGTTCGACGACTCTCAGAGCTCCGTTTCGTCGGGAAACTAGAGGCAGGTAACGGATTGGCGAGAAATGCCGAAATGGTCAAAATAAAATTGAATAGAAGCCTCAAGAAAGCAATTGCTAGTGTATTACGTTACTATGTAAACAATTTTATTTGACGATTTGGGCTAAGTTACCTAAGAAAATAGGGTTCTAAGAACTTAAGCTGAGACACTCTGAGCCGCAAGGATGAAGTAAAATGGTATTCACGCCAGAGTTAACTCAGACAGGAGAGTCAGACACCGCGGTCAATGCACCGAGTCAATGCACCTGCTCTGTCGAACCCGCATACAGCTGCATCGTCCCAAATACCGACCAACAGTTTCAACCGAAGCATCAACGTGTTACGGAGTGAATATTTGTCACGCGTGAGAAAATTGAAAACCTAAAACACTCGTCGGAATGTTTTCTGGGCGGGTGAGTTTGCTAGTAGCTTTTTGTGTCAAATCGGTTCACTCCCAATACGCAGATATTATTATGTGAATAGGAACTAGATATTAAAGAACACGAATAATGATTTTGCATTATTCCAAGGCGGTAACTATTATTGTTATCGTTATTAAGACGTTATTGTAAGACACGTCTACACTATTTGGAGAGACGATACGGGGAAGAAAAGACGAACTGATCAAGAATTTCACCTCCCAAATGCATAGGATTTATTAACATTCATCCTATGAAATGTATTCAATTTCACGAGAAAGAAATTTGTTGGAAGAGGTTATGCACCGTTCTAAATAAATAAAAATAGCGTATTTCATTTTGTGGACAATAAGATACTGCAAAATGTCGGAACTGAAATTGCGAAGTCGTAGGGACGGGAGGATCTCGTGCTTAACAATCCTCTATAGCACTTTTCAATCTTTTCTGTGGAGCCATTTTATAAAAAAAACCTACCATAAATTATAATTCAATGAAATTTAAGTAATCCTAAGTTCTTTCCCTAAATAGACAACTAACTAAGACAACTCCAGTTAAACGATTTAAGCGTAACTTACCTGAATGCTTATTGGACAGTAAATTTCGATAATGCATCCCATGGATGATAGTTATCAAGAATATTTTTAAAAGATTACATTAGAGAATAGAATAATTCGCTGCTATACCTTCTTTTCGCAGTGCTTGTTTCTGGAATCGCCGCTAGGATCTCTGCTTTTCCTCTGTGCGTCGTCCGTCTCCTCCACGGACATCGCAGACGCTGTAGAAGCGATTTAACAAGAGATCAATTAGTAATCTTCAACGGCATAATCTACGTAAAAACTAACAATGACTAAATTTTAAATTGTTGTTTCGACGATTTTGTCAATTGTATGACTTGTAGAGTGTTGTGTTTAATATCTCGATATCTCGCGCTAACCGGGATCGAGACAATCGAATCTCCCTATGATCTGAATGATTTGGGAAATAAAGAATAAAACGACGTAGTGAGGAGAGAACTCGTGCCGGAACATGAAAATCAAGAAGAAGAAAAAGTATTAACGAAAACTGGCATTGAAAAGAAACGTACACACTTCAACGGTATGATATTAAACATCATTTAAGGCGTGCAACGCAGAAGGTCCAAAGACATGAGGTCTCTCGACCATTACAATGAAATCCTAAACGACACATGTAATATTTAATTTTCTATTAGAGTAAGAATAGTGTTTAACTCAAGCAATTCAGTAATTGACGTTATCGACTATTTCACAATTTGGCCGTATTAACAAAATATCATATGAAAATTTTCTGAATCTGTAGAGCAAAATTTTGAAATAATATAATATTTTGATAACGAACTGGATAATATCTGGATGAACCGGATATGCGGATAAATGGGAATCGGATATATGAGATTTTACTCTGATTCTTTATTTGAACCCAGCTGACATCTTTTGAAATAGTTTCCAAATGTCGAAAAACATATTTAAATAATAATAATAAAAATAATAAAACATCCATGTTCAATCATAAATGAACGTAAATATAACATCTTCTATCTGAAGTAACACTAAAATTATGCTCTTCATTGCGTTATTCCTTTACCCTTCAAAAATCTTTCAAGGTTTAAATTCATTTTTTTTCTGCTAATGTGTGACACATGTTGTACGATACACTTTTCATATTGTCGAGTTGGAAATTCATTAAACATCGGCGTGTTTTGGACAAATCGTTTTCAATAGTAAGGGAAACGTAAATTCTCTTAAAGCAATCAGAAAAGTTTTTAGTTCTCCACAATTTTTTACTATCGAAACGTTATCAGCTAGGCCAAGGATAATTAAATCTACATATACTGTACTGTACCTGGCAATGCCAATGCACTCAATTAATTATATCTTAATACAATAAACGTTTTAAAACCGATCAGATTGTTTTAAATAAAATGTAAATTGAATTATAAACTAGTTTTCTTACATTAAATTTTTATTGGCCAATGTTCAAAACATTACTGAAGATGTTTATAGCGCAGTTATTGGTAGAAATGTGAAATGGTCAAAGTTTTTGCACTGTTTTAGCTACTACCCGCTCTCCCTGAGCTATATCTGTTTTAAGAAGAAGGGAAACATTACCTTGTCTTTTTCCAGATCGACGAGAAGATGCTGAGGTTCTCTTCGATCGGCGGAAGGCACTTAAGAACCGCCTCATTCTTCCTTCTAAAACAAATAATTAATATAATTTTGCACAGTTCGGACAAAAAAAATGTCTGTGGGTTACATTAAACCAGCTACAACTTTAATCTTCTTGGGACAAATATAATTCACAGACATTTTCACAAAGGAAATTTATCAAATTAATTTCCTCCTCCTTTTTACAGGGATTTCGCCTGATGCAGGGTGAAAACGATTACTTTCCTTCTTTCTTTTTCCTTTCTTTCTTCCCCCCCCCCCCATGAATTCGTCAGACAAATGTATCACTAGTTCGAGGACATATGTACAAATAAGTAATTAACTCACGCTTTTTCTCTTCCGGCTCAATGGCGACGTCATCGTTGTCATTTTCAGTTTTGTCCTCAATTATTTCTTCAAACACCTCTGCGTCACTTTGCCTCCTGTTACCATTGGATTTGTCCGTGTCATTCGACACAGATTTCTGAAATGAAACACACAATATCTGAATAAAACAAACCGAAGGTCAGAAGAAAAATTGATGGAGCGAAAGCAAATCACATACTTTATCCTATACGTTTCTAAATCTTTAATAAGAAGTAATTACACAGGTAATTTACCCAGTAAATTTTTAATTCACAGAGTAAATTATACAGTGAAGATGAAATTAATATCGTAAAGCATGGAACATAATGTAGATGCTACTTACTTCGTGTGTTATGGCTAGGTTCGGACCATGAGGTCTCTTCTTCCATCTACCCATGATTTAGATGAGGGAATTTAGAAGGAGGAATTGTCGGTCTGACAAGGAACTTAAGGGATTGTAGCTACATTAACCTGGAATGAGTGAGAGAAACTTTAGACGGAAACCTCACCTTTCTCTTGCCCGAGTGTAGAAAGAGCGCGCTCTTGCTCATCGCAATAATAATAATAATAATAAATCCCGTGTGGGGGTCGGGACCACCTGCAGAATAGCACCACGGGAGCTGCCCCTGTCGTATGAGGCGACTAATCGGAGCAGCTGACCGCTGACCTAACCTGCACAAACGTATCCCTCCCTCCTTTTACTCTCATAGCCACATCCTTTCCAACGGTAGACAAAGGGTGGATTGAGTAGCTCCGAGTCTGCCGTCAACCAACAAAATATTCTCTTCCACACCCTTCCCCAATACCTTACCCTTATTACCTGGCTGTAGGTATGAAAAACACAGCCATCTCTGACGGAGACAGGAAGTAAGAGTCGTAAGCACTCGGATAAGATGCCGCTGCCTCGGGAGCGGAAGAGGGCGCACGCACTTTGGAGCAGGTGCTCAGAGTGACGGCGAGCGAATCGCCGGTGGGCTACCGGAATAAAAACTCGTTCCAAACATGGGAACATAGATACCACGTTACCATCAGCCTTTAAAGCCTAGAGGTCCTAAGAAGACATCTGTAGAAACCCGCTATAATGACAACACAAGGACAATTGTGATATCCTACGGACATACCAAATAGCAACAAAGTTCGAAACTAGCAGAACACTTTACAGAAGAAAGGCACAATGAATTTGTTAAATTAAGAAGATTTTCTGAACAAAACGTATGTGATAAGCTAAGACATCTAGTCGGCAGAACAGAACTTGATTAGAGATGAAATGAATCGAAATCACTTTCCGAATCCGCAATGTTCGCACACACCAGTCGAATCGGCAATACCTGATCCAAAAGCAAGTGAAGTCCTACTACAAAAGCATACTGGAGAACAGTCAGGAGTCAAACAGGAGATGGACCCAGAAGAAGAATCTTTGATCAAGTCCGATTTGGAGAGGAACTTGACTTTATTTGCTGGAACTGATCCAAATTCTAGACAACTCCTCCCAAAAATACACCCTAATAGAACCGCATGTCAACTCCCAAACACGATAAACGAAATTTTGAAAGAAAAAACTTTTGATACACTCCACGATCTACAGCTGCATGCGTACTGCGCCGCACTTACCATCCTTTCGGCACAAAATGTTTATTACAAACCAAATAATAGTGAATATTGTACAAAACCAAAATACCTAAATGGAAACGGAGAATAGAAAACAAAATCAAGCAATTTAGAAGAGATTTATCTAATGCGACAGTTTGGAAAGATATGGGCGACCAGTGTATACGACGTCTTAAAGACAGGGTACACAGAATTCTTAAAGGTCAGAAGATTTTTGTACGGTATAGAGATTTTGAGAGGAGATTAGATTCATCTATCAACACTTTAAAACAAAAAATTGCCGCTCTGGGAAAACGACTGCGTCGTTACAATACCTCAAACAAAAGGAAAGTAGGAAATAGAAAATTCACTCTGAATCAGAAACGGTTTTATCAGAATCCATCTACACATTCAACTAAAAATAAATCACCGGCACAGAAGTTAGTTGAAGAATTCTGGAGCACCCAGTCGTCTCATCCTGAATAGCACAACACCAAGACCCCTCGGTTGGAAAACGAATTATCTAGACCCAGTGAAGAAATGGGAGAACCCACTGCTTCTTCAGAGGATGTAAAGGAAGTTCTGAGAAAAATGCATAACTGGAAATCATCAGGGTCAGACGGAATACACAATTTTTGGTAGAAATACCTAACAGCCTTGCATATTCCTTTAGTGAATACCATCAACAAAGTTATTGACAAATACCAAAAACCGTTAAATCAAATACCAAGATTCCTGTGCCAAGCCATCACCTAAAACCTAAAAATCTTGAAACATGTAACCCAAAAAATTACAGACTCTTAATACAATGTACAAAAACCTTTCATCTATAATCGCGCAGAAAGTAACTCAACATATAGAGACCGACAATATACTAAGAGCAAAAGGGGCTCAGGGATGCAAAGAACAACTGTTAATTTATATGGTTGTAGCGAGTCAAGCAAAGAAAAAGAAAATAAATTTAGCTGTTAGTTGGATCGACTACCAGAAAGCGTTCGATTCCGTCCCGCATTCTTGGCTTTTGAAAATCTTGGCCATGTACAAAATTCACACTAAAGTAATCAGTTTACTTAAAACTCTCATGAACGGTTAACGCACACAATTAGAATTTAAGAATGGCAATTAAACAACAAGATTAAACCAAATACCCATTCGACGTGCATTTTTCAGGGCGATATATTCAGTCCAATTTGGTTTTGCCTCGCACTCAACCCTTTGTCAAAGATATTGAATGAATCGGTTTTGGGGTTTAAACTTCTAGATGGAAGCAAAGGGATTCGTACCATTAGCCACTTGTTTTATATGGATGACATAAAATTATTTATTATAGATAAAGAAGAACTAAGCAGACTTCCGGAGATCACTGCACAATTTAGTAAAGATATACAAATGAATTTTGAATCCGACAAATGTGCCATGTTGAATGTTAAAACAGGTAAAACTGAAGAATTGTCTGTTCCATTAAAAGTACAAGCAAACTCCTGTGAAATAGAAGCTTGAATTCTCCTAAATGTTATAAATACCTGGGTTTCAATCCAAGTCTACTAATAAACAACAAGCACAGTAAACAAAAACTGGAATCCTTATTTAAGAGACGTCTCAACAAAATTCTGAAGACAGAATTAATTTCAAAAAAAAAATTAAAGCAATTACTTGTTGGTGCAGTCCAGTTCTGACACATTTATTCATACCTTAAAAGCTCGAAATTGAGAAGCCTTATTTTGAGGAAGCTGGAATCAACCAGGACCGGCTGACAAATGAATCCAACTTCGACAATCGTGAAGAAATTATGAAATAATAATAATAATAATAATAATAATAATAATAATAATCACAAAATAATAATGCGGAGGGGGAAGAAAAAGAAGAAAATATAATTGACATCGTGGCGAGGTTCTGTCCACTGTCCGAAGGGTCCGCCCTACCGCCTGACGAAAGAAAAACGAATAATTCTCTCCGGAAGGAAAAGATTAGGAATGAGTGATATTTTCATGGAAGTGAGGACGCTACTATAACACTTTTGTTTTCGTGTGAGGTGTTTTGTTTAGGTTTTCGTGTCTCTCTTGCCTCTGGTTGTCTCTCATCCACGTGACATGTTTAGATCGGCAGAGTAGAAAGAAACGAGATGTTGTGCAGCAACTAACAAATAGTACGCGGCACCTTCCAATACGGAGAAAAGAATGAGACACTAACTGACTTTACGCAAGAAGTTAAGAAACAGATTTGCCCGCGAAGAGATGTTGGTTTGGATACCGACTTTATTATTTTTGTTCCAAGTGACATAATTGGAGTACGAAGGCTTCTCTGTGTTTCTTAATTTTGTGTTGGATTTTAAATTTTTTGCTCTAATCATACTAAAATGGTTTTCGGAGTCTGTCGGATTCATTCTAAACAAGTATGTAGCTACCATTAAATTAACGTTATTAAACGACTCTCTTCCATAGACAATTATTTATTTTATGTCGCAACATTTAAGCGCGAGATTTGCAGCTATCGTCAGGTGAACGAGTGCGTTTTTGAACATATATCAGTTTACTTTCGATTGTTGACGTGAATAATTTCAATGTAATCGTTGAGATTTCGTTGTCCGACAAGATTAAGCGCTATGAAGGCTTCACCCAATAGTAATTACCCAAACTACAGTATTCCGATGGAAATTTTAGAAGACGACGCGTTCTAGTTTTCTTTGTGAACTTGTGTCTGGACACTGTAAGTGTGGACGCGCTTTGCCAAAAAGGAACAGTGTCTCGAGGTTTTGCGTATATAGTACCTGCGAGCTTTCGCATACGCTATCCACAAGCAAACGAGTAACTCTTCTGCGCGATGCTCAGATGTTAGAGGAGAGATTCCCAAACGTTTTTGTTTCGTTGACCCCTTGCCGTGTTTTTCGATTATTTTGGGCAGACCCCCTACTTATGTAATATTAAATTTTTTGCAAATTCATCAACTTCAAATGTGGTTTTGACAGCTGGTATAGTGCTATTCACTTTGAAAGATTTAAATTTCTAACTGTAGTGATGAAAACATCAAAACACGTTACTTTTTGTATATTTATTAATTGAATTCAAATAAAAACATCCTAAATTAAAATTTAGTATATATTACATAAATAACTAAGCATAAATTAAATGCTTTTAGTGGGAGGGATGAACATGAAACTTTAATAACAAATTTTCAACATTTGGCATCAATATAGTTAGGTTTAATCTCAAATCTCCTCGGTCAGTGATGTCCAGTCTCTTTCTTTTTTCTATTATTTGGAGATTGGCAACTGCGCTGAAACCTCTTTCCACCAGGTATGAAGATGGAAAAGCAATTAAAAACTTTCTCGCGATATTCCATAATACGGGATAAGTATCAAGTATGACATAAACATGACACACGTACACTGTACGAGGATTGTTCCATTCATGGAAAGCCAAAATTAAGGTCACGACCTGCTTAAATGAGATCCACTATCTTGGACCCCCATTTTGTTTTTCGTCGACATGGAACCCTTGCAGGCCGTAGTCGACCCCGTGGGGTCGATATAGACCACTTTGGGTATCAGTGTGTTCGAGGTTCACTAACGCTCCTAGTGTAGAACGTTACAACACCTCTGTTTGCGTTAGTGAGAGTGATCATGGCGGATTCTGGTCAGGATTTGAGGTTATGTTGATATGCGAGAGATTTGTTGGTTGAGTGTGCCGGATGAGCACGTGCTGGTGTACTCACACTTTAGTTTACTTGCTTACGCTTGCATAGAAGTTNTTAGTGTGATTTGAGTCTAAGGTAAACTACGTAAAATGCATCGATTCCACTAGCTCTTTCCAAGTGCGTTACACGGTTAGCGTCATCAACGAAACGTATACGCTAGGAAGCGTGTACGTTATGCAAATACTCTCTTGTGTCGCCACTGTCCCCGTGTGTCGTGGCGCAACCCTGTCGTCGATGGGTATAAGTCGCACTTACATCCACGAATTCACCGCCCCTTCGACGCACTTCGGCGGTCGGCGCAGTGGATTTTGTTTCCTGGCCTCGCCGCGAATTGAACTCGGGATGACTTGGTGATAAGCAAGAAGTCACCAGAGATATCCCATGTCCACTCACCTCGTCGTCGTGTCTCGTGGTGCTTTTGGGACTGGCGTGTGCCTCGTTGCCGTTCATGTCGATGGACTGGATGCTGCCGTGTTCCACTTGAGTGGAAATCTCGTCGCAGCACTCGCTCTGGTCTTCGTTGTCGTTGGTCGAGAGGACGTGAGACAACTTCGACGAATGCGAAGGCTCCCGAACATTTTCCTGATTTCAAATAACACTGCAATGAACGATCCGCTCCGGGGTCACACGAAAATGTTTTGACNATTAACAATTGAGGATGTTTTATACATCAATTAATGGATTTATACTTTACATGTGCCACCACTTTACATTCAGATTTACATCAATAATTTACAGTTTAAATAGAATATTTTACAATGGGGGGGCAAGATGAAACGAAAAATTGAATACAAATAGTTAACATTTAAAAATTTGAAAAATGAATATCAACAATGTTGCTTTTATTTTAAAGGACAAAACAGTATTATACAGAAACTAATGCAACTTCGTTAATATAAGAATTCGTTTAATTGTAATGCCTTGGGGCCCCGTTCAAAATGATAAACATTATTTGAGGAAGTTTTTGTCTGTCAATTAAAATACATTTTTCGTCGTAACATTAGTTATACTAATTTTATAATAACTGTTACGAAGCTGTTACAAACTGTGGATGACTACGTAGAGGACAATAAACTAATTTACTCTCCGGAGCAAAGCAAGGGACCATCCCATCAATTCCGATCAAGGGCCCTAAGGCAGAGGCGGATTTAATATTTCAGATACTCCTAAGATGAGGATAAAAGTAGTTTGGTGCGTGTTATAATATTTATAGAATACCAACAAATTTGTATTTCATATAACACAAAAAAATTATTTTAGAAGTCCGTAAATTCAATAAAACAATTCTAATTGCCAAAACATTAAAAACTATCACTCAAAAAGAAAAAAACTCACACTGAATTGGCACCGATCACAAGACACAAAACACAAATGCTAAGATGACAGGGCACTCACCCTGCTTTGTTGGGTTTCGTTCTGTTCATCGTTTTGCTCAGTGGAGACATGAGCTAGGATCATAGTATGACACCCTCCGCATGCCACCTGAACAAAGGTCAAATAACAACGTCATAACGTCCTTAAATATTATGAGATGTTACCATTAGTTTTATATTGAAATGTAGGTTCTTCGCAATTTGGCCAAAATGTGTAGTTTTATATACACAACATAGAAGGCCCTCGATCTCTTTCAACATTTTAACAATCTTTATCCTCATCAGCGTCATTCTCCATCATTTTATCGGTTTTTCAGCTAAAGAATTCGTTACGTTACCGTTTTAAAAAATGCATCAAAATATGTCT
>NNCF01126096.1:539308-588490 GCA_002313205.1 Laupala kohalensis | reverse complement strand
AAAAATGTTTTCCAATTATTTTTTGATAGTTAAATAGAGTGTAACCAAGGTAACTTTAAGAAGACTATGAAGATGCCCATGCACCCTTGACTCTGATTAGATAAACTACAAATTCTGGCCAGAGGGAAAAACCTTCTGAAACTTTGAAATAAGTATGGTGCACTCGGATGCGAGGAGCTTACTTTCTGGACGACGTAGTTACGAAATCTAGGAACCTGGAAAGGCACATAGGCATCTCGTTCTTCAATTTCTTCGTTGCATATTTTACCATGCTTTCCGTCTCCACCCATGTACAACTGTCTTCCGTCTGAAAGAACAAATAATGAAGGTGAATCGTCATTAAACATTCAAACTTCTGTTCTTATTTCATGGCATCGAAAACTACAGTCCTCTCTCTCTCTCTATAACGATATCCAAGGGACTGAACATTTTCATTTTTATGTTGAGAGGATTTAAAATAGAATGTAATGTGTTTAAAAATAAAGTAAGACTATTATAAACATAATGGTTTTAGCTCTTGTCAAGTTAGAAAGCTATTAGCGGGAATGCAAAAGGTATTCTGAGGGCGCCAGCTAACTAGGTTTGGCTCTGAACCAATATTCTGGGCAAGGATCATTAAGAAGTTCAGTGGAATCGGTGGGTTTTATATAGTTGGAGCTAGCAACCGGGATTTTAAAAGGATTTGTTCATAAGGAAGGTGTTAATTATTGGTTAGTGTTGCATCCTTGTACCATGTATAACTGTCCAAACTTCACACATGGTTTTAAAATAAGCATCGATACATAATTTATATATTAATGCCTTTTAATTTAATGAAATCAAGAAATATGTAGTTTCAGAGGCATGTGATTCGTCCTTTACTAAATATATCGTAAGAATAAATAAATTTGCTTACAACGTCTCTGGGCACGATAATTTTAGCTCCATTTTTCCCACTCACAAATAAAATAGATCAAATACTTCTTTCAAAGTAACTGAAAAATACATTACAAAAGATATTTGTTTCCTTCCTTCTTCATTTATGTTTCTGCTGTTTTGATATTAATCATTTTGAGCCATAGTCACTTGTAGTATTATCGACGGGACATTATTAACAGTGAGATTTTACAAATTAATACCCAAAACTTAAAATATTGTCGAAAGGAATTAAACTGGGTTACTTCCTATTTTAAGTCGCTTTCATTAAGGAGGAAGCGAGCAATTTGACGCATATTAATTGACAATCGCTTCTTAACGCTCAGAACAGGAGCAAACTGCAAGATCCTTCTCAAGAAATTACAGATAACTTTGTAATATTTATATTTGTTTTAAAATCTCCGCATTTATGTACGAGACTGATGTTACAAGTTCATTGTGGAAAACCCAGGTCCTTCCCGCATTCCTTTTTCCTTTCATATCATGACTTCGCGTCGACTTGGAGCTTCTGAAAATGCTTTATCTGAAACTTCTGAATGGCATTCACCCCGCACCTTTTCTATCCATCATCAGTTCCTCACCTTTGGGAACGTTCGAGAGGTTATGTACATTAATTCTGTAGCCCCATCCTGGCCCGGGTTTTGCTCCGTTTTTCCTTCGGGTAGAGGCGGATTCCTTATACAGGTTGTCTAGGCTTTGCCTAGGGGCGTGTTTATTGTAACAATAAATCGTGAATTTAGTGTTATTTCAATTCTTATGATTTTTAAACACTATTCTCAGAATAATCTATGGTTCGATAATAACTTGTACATGTAATTTTTTGCTTAAAATTACAAACATATTGACATTCTATTAGTATTATAACTCGCAGCCAACTTTTTATCTTATCTAGGAACATTTGCTGAAATTTTTGAATCCGCCTCTGCCTTAGGGCCCTTGATCGGAATTGATGGGATGGTCCCTTGCTTGCTTCCGGAGAGTAAATTAGTTTATTGTCCTCCACGTGGTCATTCGCAGTTTGTACTGTTTTTTGACAATAAATAAATTTAAATTTTAAAATAAATTTAAATTTAAAATTTAAATTTATGTTTCCTTCCACGTAAGTGATGATATACTGATTTAACACCTGAAGGCGTTTGCTTACGGGACTCACTTCTTTTCTTTACTTCCCAATTATACAGTACGCGTAAGAAAAAATAACTTTAGGATCTCTTCAGATCTACACGAATTGGCTCCAGAAGAGTCTATTTTCAAATTTTTGCGATGATGTTCAATGTGAGTGTATGAAGAATTTTATTTACCCGATAACTCACGAACAAATTAATTTAATCAAAACAAAATAGAGAATTGACTTTGAATGCCTATTTCTAGACAAAAGCTCATAATACCAACTTCCTGTATACATCGTGCTCCACTTCCGGTTTCTTAAAATCCAAAATGTTGAATAAGTTAATACAAATATTTTATTGTACATTAAATTGAACGTACGTATTGCTGAAAGGAATTTCCGTGCGTCGTACGTCGAAAAGTTATTACGAAGAAAGATTTATCTCGGAGGCACCTTATTTACAGCGTCGAAGTCGATGAGGTTCGTTCACGAAAGAAAGAGCTCGAAATGAGGAAATTGAGAAACGTATATGCAAAAGAAATATTTTATCAACGTTTGATAAAAAAATTGAATACAACAAGATGATTAGTAATTAATGAATATATCGTTAATATCAGTAATTTAAGTCTGTTCAAAAACAAAGCGTCAGAATTTTACGAACCCAAGTCATTCTAGGAAAGAAAAATTATTGTATCAAAATGTATCTTGTTAAATATTTTGAAATGAGGTGTTTTGAAATCTTACACCGACTTTTCAAATAATTCTTATTCAACGAAAATCAGTGCCATATGTTGTGTGATTACAGCTCATGTATTAAAAAAAGTATTTTCCATTAACTAATTGCACCAGCGTATAAAAGGCTGACAGTTGTTCGGAGATATTCATTCTGTGCTCTACACTCCTCTAGTGCCTTATTGTCTTTGGAAAGTATGCGATTTAGGACACATACATTGAGGTTATGTGTGTCCCGGCAAATCTTTTAATGACCTGGTATACCTCTTAGTTTTAATTTCTTGAGAAAGGCTACCCATATTAGGGGTCGAAAATATTAATAAATTTGACTGGTATGTTAGTGAGGAAAATTGGTTTTTGGTCTCTTAGTAAAAGGAAAAAAAAAACGAAGTGTAGTCTTACAAAAGGAAAATAGAAAAGAAAATATGGATCTCATGAGAGAAAAGAGAATCATATTACGGAAGTATGGGTCATCATTTCTCTATGTTCCAAAGTCACTGTCAGACCGTGTTAAAACATCCATTCAGTTTACAATTTAGATCGTCTCAAAATATTCCTTACACAAAGTGTCTAAAATACTGTACCTGCTATAAATGCTGAATGATTGTCTCCACAGAAGACGTCTGAGATGTTGAAGTTGCTGAGGTAGTCGACAAGAGCAGGTAACAAACTTTGCTGGATTTCGGTTCCGACTCCTAGTTGCCCATGAGAGTTGCTCCCAAAAGCAAATACTCTTCCACTAGCTACGAAATGAGAATACCAACATGTGATTCGTATTTCAAGAAGTGTTGTCAAAGGAAAAAGAGACCATTTTCGATTCGGATGGACAAAAATCAGGTAGTATGGATCAAAGAAAAACCGAAACATATTTTTGTAAAACCGACTATACGCCACTTCCCACCATTTTGTACGGAAACTGTCAAATGCACATTCAACTTCGGAAATATTCCCATATATTTCTAAATTTTGTTCACTTCAGGTAGATGTATTTGTACAAAGCAAACCATAAAATACGGAAACAAAACATTATAACTTCGGGACAATTTGACAAATTTGGGGGATTCGGGATTTTACACATATTTTCCATTCTTTAACTTAACTGTACGCAATGTAAATAGACTGAAATATGAAGAGCTACAATCATGTCATTCGTTTTTCAGTGACAAATTCATGACAAAAATTTTTCGAGACCGATTAGAGAAATGTGAAAGTTTGTTGGAAATTTTCTGCTAACACAGGAGGAAGTGTTATAAAAAAATAAATAGTTATCAATTTTTTTCCATTGTTTCCAAATGGTGGCAGTAAATTATTCTTCAGCGAGAAAGGGATGAAAACAACGTAGTTAAAAACAAATGCATTTTAATGTTATAAAGAAAAAAAAATTTCATGTATAATACGTCCTCTATTAAGGTTTTCAAACATTGAAATTAACTTTAAGAAAAGGCGAATGAAATTCTTTGGACATCTTAACAGATTACCAGCGGATCGATTGACTAAAACGATATTAGATTACGTAACCTCACTGAGCAACTCAACACCTTGGCTAACTGAAATACGAAAACACCTCAAAACTGCAACCATAAGATCAACCGACATTTTAGAAAGAGACACCTTCAGACACAAAGTGGACAAATGGGAAGTTATACCAGAGCAACCAAAACAGAAACAGTACAGACCAAAGTGATCTGAAGAACGTAAACAAGCTTTCTCGGAAAGAATGAAAAGAATGAATGCCTATTGGAACAACAAGAAGAACTCAATGAAAAGTTGATTGAATCATTTGCTTGACGTCTTCCATTCATTGCGAGAATTCGTTAGTAGTAGCAATAGTAATAATAATAATAATAATAATAATAATAACGTACTTGATACTGCGAGAGTATGATTCCCTCCGCACGCAACTGACTTGATGGCTTCCCCTATGAGGACATGCGTAGGCGACGTGGAGTCAGTCACGCTGTCGGGGAGACCCAGCTTCCCGTTCTCTCCTTCGCCGCACGTGTACAAGTTACCATCGTCTGAACGGACATTTAGAAAATTATGAAAAATAAATTTTAACTACGACACACCAGTTTAATTTTTTTCGTAACCCTGTATTTTATTTATTGGAAACTACGAGGTCAATACATAAGTCGCTAACGTCAGATTCCCTTATACCGTTTTAAATTACGAGAGCATTTTTTGCCAGCAGATGGCAGCATATATATGCTTGTCCTACAGGTTTCGTGACATCTCGTAGACACGTAGTCAGTCAGAGGCAGCCAGTGCACGATGGTGATTGTGTTGCATGAGTGTGCAGTTTTGTGTGTTTTTTTGTAAACCAAAGGACTGTCCACAAAAGAAGTGCATCACGAAATGCATCCCGTGTATGGTGACAACTGTTTCTCGAGGAAAGCCGTGTTCAATTGGATCCAGAAGTTCAACAAGGGAAGGCAAGGCATGAGAGATGGGGAGCGTCCTGTTCGTCCTGCGGAGGTGTCAACTGCAGTCACAGTGCAGCGTGTGGAACAAATCATTCGTAAACAAATAATTCAAAACAATGGGTTTCTGTCATTTCGAAACGGATGATGCCGTAATCCAAGAGGTTACTCTTTGACTGCGACAGCAACCGAAAGACTTCTTTGCCAGCGGCTTTCAAGGACTTTTAAAAATATGTTGTAAGTGTCTGAATGTACGAAGTGATTATGTCGAAAAGTGAAATACATGTCAGAAAGTTACTTTGCTTATTTGCGACTTATTTATTGACTTACCTACGTAGTATGATAAAATTACATGTACTTACTTAATTCTTCAAATTTAATAGGAAGGCACTTGTAAATATTGTTTTCTATTATAAAAGTTACGTATTAATATCATTAATTAATAGTATTAATTTAAATTAAGCTAATATAATTTAAAATGGGCATTGGTGCTATATAACGTTTACTTAATTTGAAATACAACGAAAATTATTGACAGTACCGAAAAATTATTTATTGTATTAAAGCGGCTTTCGATAACTGATGCTGTCATCATAAGTATCATTATGTCCTGTAGGATGCGCAAGGAAGGCATTCAGATTTCAGTTCTGTCAATAACTTTAATTCTGATTTTAAGTTTATGTAACAAATCTAATTAAAATAAAAAGATCTATTTTCAATTTTTTAAATCATGATGCTTAATAATCCCAATTTTGACTCCCGCATGGGATGTATAAACATGTTATTTGTATCCTCGCACACGGAATTGGTTCTTTTATCATTAAATGTATCAAAATTAAATAACCAGGTCCTTAGTCTAATTTACGTAATACTTAATTCTTAATAATGATCTCGATTCAGAAACGTACACAAAAATGGAGGCTCGTAATATGCAGTATTAATATTACGTTTTACTACATACCATTAGATGAGAAGTACTGTTAAGTAAAAAAATCAATTACCTGTTACTATAGCAGTGTGATAATAACCACAACATATTTTCACTGCTTTGTGTTCGAAAGGTAACATTTTCGGAATAAGCATCGTCTCCTCTTTGTTTTCTAGACCCAGCTGTCCATCCGCGTTGCTGCCCCAGACGTATATGCGACCACTTTCTGACATGAAAAAGAAATACAAGAAATCGGGATCATAATAATAAAGAAACAGAAGAAGAAATCTTACAGTGAAGTAGAGTTTTAGTCGTATATTGTATGTTAAAAGAGTAAGAGCTGGAGAAAACTATAGGAGACCAAAAGCGTCAAAATAACTACACGCTCAGTAATGATATCTGTTCGGCTCTGGGGCAGTAAATAAACCAAACTAAATTTTGATAAAACGAACGAACTCTTCTCACGAAATGTGGGCGTCATGTTCTTAAATGTCAAAAAACAAAACAAAACAGAAACAGAACAAATATTGTTGATATAAACTTGGAATCTCCAGCAGTATTCACCAAATAATAATAATAATAATAATAATAATAATAATAATAATAATAATAATAAATTTATTGTCAAAAACAGTACAAACCGCGTATGACCACGTGGGGGACAATAAACTAATTTACTCTCCGGAAGCAAGCAATAAGAATGAATGTTGATGTATGCGCACATTTTTCTCTTGTGACTCCTAGGGGCACATGCTCTCTACACCATTGCATCTAAACCCTGTAGTGAATGTAAAGAATTCCATTAAATAAATAACGAAATCGACGTCTTTGAAATACACAAACTACCGTGTAATAAACTTTTCTGGAGAGTAAAATTGTTAATAAAAATATATATCGGTAATAAAACTGATCTAGTTTCGTATAATAATAATAATAATAATAATAATAATAATAATAATAATAATAATAAAGCAGGATCTTCACAAAACGGTCGCGAAAGCCTAAAATGCCAAAGCTAGCTCGCCTTTACTTGTATGAGAAACTCTGGAGCCGCTAATCTACGGTAGTACAATAATTATAAGGAGAAAAGGAGATAATAAGATATTGTGGTTTTTCATGTACCTCATATTCATAAAGACTGCGTTACCTGTCAGGACGACGGTGTGTAAGCATCCCGCTGATATCTGTTGAACCTCATCTCCTTCGTAATCCAAAATCTGAGTTGGGACGACGCGGTCGATCGTGTCTCCGACTCCCAATTGTCCATCGGAATTATTCCCGTAAGCAAACAACTTCCCCGTATCTGACAGAAGAAATTGAAAAGACAATTTCAATTAATATTAACACATTTTGCTCATTATATTTTTTTATTATTTTTTTCATTGTAGTATTTATAAATGGAACATGTAGCGTACTATTGAAGCTGAACTACATGGAGCGATAGGAGTGGAACGAACTGTTAGTAGGTGGGTCGGTTACCTGAGTTTACCAACAACTTGGCCCACGTGGAGGGGTTGGTAGGAGTGGTTAGTAATAGTAAGACTTTGTGATACTAGGAATAGTAGTAGCAGGTGGATAGATGAAAGAGGGTTTGATTTTCAATTATACCATTATATTTAATTATGTTTTAATACACTTAATTGTATTTAATTATATACTTCATATATATATATATATAATATCATACTTAATATTTATTATATTTAATTCATTGGAATACTTACCTGTGCTAACAACCGTATGCGCTCTGCCGCACGCTATATGCACCGCCCTCTCGGGCTTCAGAGCTAAAATAATAATTGCACGCTTAAGAACCTTCGTGTGATTCTATTTAGGATTAATTTTATTTCACTTAAAAAGAAATCTTACATTTAAGGCAGCTTGGTTTCGTTATCACATCTTTATGTCCGAGGCCTAGCTGTCCGTAATCGTTGTTGCCAAACATGAAAACACGCCCTCTTTCTGGAAAACGAAATCATTTGATTGTCGTTCAGTTTTAGGGAATTTGTTTAAACTCAACATGAAAACAATAATTTATCCAGAAACACACGTTAATGAACAAATATGTGCCGTGCGTAATTACTGGGAATATGTGCGTTAAAGTAGATGTATCATATTGCGAAACTTATCAAAATAAATAATTATTTTATTTCATCAACAAATCGAAAGTCTTATGTAAAACCTTTTGTAGTATAATTCATAACAAGTTTGAATCATGAAGAAAAAAGACGTTAATAGTTTGAGAGTTGATATTTGAACTCACATTCATTAGTCTACGAATGTACACTTCCAATGTCTTGGAATTCAACTCGGATGACGTGTGATTTCTCCAAATAAAATTCAAAAGTGGAGTAAATGACATTAGACAACTAATGTTCCTTTCTGTTTCAACTCCAGATAATATTGTTTTTCTTTTCCCATCCTCTTTATTTTTTTATAGTTAATAATTTCTCTTAATTATATTGAAGCAAGTACTTTTTCGTTCAGGCTATAGGAGGTGCAAAGATATGTGCGTATATATTGAAGCAAGCTTGTACGTATGAGTGCGTGAGTCTGTACCTCTTTGTATTTGAAAATGCGTTTGTGTGCGTATGTGAATATACACTCAAATGGATCTCATTTAGATAATTAATTTCTTTCTCGTTGTTACCTTATGTACTGATTTTAAAACCATTTTATACCGTGTGTGTGTGTATTTAATAGATATTTGGGCGATGATTTGTTATTTAACCTCTTATTGTTGTATGATGAATATTTCATTGTCTTCTTTTCCATCTGCTACAGAGCATTGCTCACTTGCTGATTAATAAATTATTATATTATTAATTATCCTTCATATTGTGCTTCCAGAGATGAAATTATGAAAATTAGGAAGATCGCAGTCAAAGGTCCATGCTATATTTCTCCTTTGTAACTGACCAATTAGAAACCTTATTTTTTTTTAACAGGTTACTCCGCCGTTTAAAAGCTTTTATACGCCACTCTTTACGTGAATCCAGTTTTGAGCTCTTTTTTGAAGAAAACGGAGCAGATGATAGATAACAGCCGAATTCACCCGCAGCGTGGAAAGTTTCGAGAATTATGTTCTTGGAACTTAAATCATACTACTCAACTACTGTAGTTTAAAATATTTATTTAAATAATATTATGTCTGATCTCATTAGATGTCAATGGTACAGAGTGGCAATATTGATAGTGATAGATGATATTGCAAACAAGTGGAGTTTCTGGCATTCCGAATTCGGATATATTTTACAGTAACACGTGCATCGATAATACAACGTACAATATCATGTGAAGTATTTAGGTTAGGTTAGGTCATGTATTCTTCTCTATAGAATACTTTACGATAAACCAATAACAACTCTTAACAAACAATCTTCGTTTTTTTATCCGAATCAAAATATTTGGAAAAATCTTATGTAATACAAATTTTAGCAATATTATTATTTTGCTCGTAGTACACAATTTGCAAGGAAAATAAAAAATAAAAAAGATTTATATTGTTATTTTCTTTAAGAATTAAATAGTTAGTATTTTCCATGTTGCCTATCACATATTTTTTAACGTAACAAAAATACTACACATAAAGTAATAGTTTTGAATTTAATTTATATTAAAGGATCCGCTAATAATGTATTGTTATGTATTCGTTCCACATTTTTACTTTAAAAGTGGGCAACTTATACGTGTTTTTTTTTCTATTGTTGCTGTGCATTCACACTGTGGAAGACCCGTTCACATAGATGACGACGGAGCCATTGTGATATGAGGAACGGTTTTAGCCGTCCCGATGCTCTATGAGAGATTTCGTCAGCACTAACTCCTACTTTTCAATTTTTCTTTAGACATTTTAACTTAAACATCTGTTCACGATTGAAAAATTGAAACACTTTTACATAAAATGCTTTTTTATAATACGTATCTTTTTACATCTTTACTCACACAAGTGTACAGTATTTGTCTAGGAATTTGTTTCCGCCGCCTCCTGGAATGCAACGTATCTGTGTAGTATGATATACCAAACCTGACTCTGTGGGGTCATTGTTACAACAAGAAATTACGAAATTAGTGTCATTTTATTACAATAATACTGTAATCCCGTATCTTGCCAAGCAATTCCATAGAAGCAACACATAATTACTTCTTTTAAAATTCATTTCTTTTTATCTGTCTCGAAAATGAAAACGAACACAACGCAGCCGTGTCTGAGCGTCGCATTGTGCTTCGGGAACGAATTGTTTTGATTGGTGCAGGAGGAGCAGCACTTGACCACATTACGATAATGGACTATCGACAAAAGAGTGCGTCGTCTCCAAATTACTTCATACTTTTGTTGGCAACACTGATCTCACAGTCAATATCCTCAGGACATTTGAAGATGTGAAGAGAGATAATTTGAGTAATGCTTTGTGTGGATTACGCGCTACACAAAATTCATGGAATAGCTTTTACGCCACACAAAAGTAGAGAAATATCAATTACTCTCTAAAGACTTAGCATTAGCCTTATTCCAGAACATCATTAGAGTAAATCCTACGCATTAAAAATTTTATGAGAATTAGAGAGAGAATTACGTGGAATATATGTGAAAAGGTGTAAAATACTACTATTTTTGTACTTTGATATGAACTTATCTCAAAATATCAAACAATTATCATGTCTAAAAACGTGCAATTAAAGTATAAAATACTTAAATCGGACGAAGTTGTATAATGTCGATTTTTCTCTGTAACTTTGTATTTTTTTCCTGAGCTACGACTTCTTCTTCTGGAAATAGAATTAATGAGAGACACGGAAGGTAACAATAGTTCTGCTGTTTTGATGAATAGCTCCGTAGCATTTTCCTAAAAATTGAGATCTACTGAAGGTACGTGTCATATTAAATTAGAGAACTGGAAAGTAATCGGTATGACGTATATTCTTCTTAGTGTTCTTTGCATGGTCCTTAACTTTCTCTCATCGAAATACTCTATATACTGGATAAAAAATTGATATATTAGTCAACAAATTAGATTTTACTTTGCTTCCAACAAACAAGACTCTGTTGAAGACTTTATGTGAAAATAAATAAATAATGAAAGACTTACGACGTCATGATGAGCGAGTTCTCTATATTTTGTGGTAACTGCTCTTTACAACGCACAAGTAGGGTAAGGAAAATATTATACTGCATGGGGAGAGTTGGAATCGTGGAGTATGATATCAGCAGGCAGGACGTTAAATTATTCTATAGAGGGACATTACGACAAGCATTGACTTACGGATGTGCGATTTGGGAAGACATCGTGTTATTTGCGAGCAATTTGAAAGAAAGATGAGTTCAATACAGCGACAAGTCTTTCTCCACGTGACAGGATGTTATGAGACAGTTTCAATAGAAGCGTTGTAGGTGCTTGCTGGGATTTTACCCATAGATTTGCACATTCAGAAAATAAAATATCGACATCTATTAAAGCAAGATAATTGGAAATGGAGAACGACTAACTAAGCACGATAAAATGGCACGACGAAGGTTAACGGAGCCTTTGATGGAGGGATGGCAGACGACGTGGGATGCAAACTTGAAAGGAAGACAGACATACAGTTATATAGACAAGGTAACTTTTGTGCAAAAGAATGGACGATGGTTTAGGTCAAGTCGAGTAATGTTGGAATACCTTACAGGACACGGTAATTTTAGGAACTACCTACGGAGAATCGGAGAGGATGTTGTACCTGATTGTGGAGAGAATGAAGAGACACCAGTGCACATTTTGTGGGATTGTGTGATCTTTGGGAAAGAGTGTGCACAGTATATGAAAAAGTTTAGACAGAAAGATATTTTTAATTTAAAGGGTTAACAAAGAATGGAAATACAACATACTGGAAGAGTACATCACATCCATTGGGCTTTTGCGAATGGCTTTGCAGTGGGATTAGAGTGAGAAATAACAAGACATCGACGCTACGCACGTCTCCTGAAGGAGGGAGCGGTACACGCGCTATGCGGTATATTTGTGATGCGAATTACTGAAAATGTTAAAAGAAAACAGAATCCTGTATTGCTATTGCTATAGAGGCAGGGTGACCTAATGGTCAGGAAATAAAATGAAAAAATAAATAAATGAAATGTATATTTTATGGCACGAAGTTCACACCGCTTCGACTTGTGTGTTCCAGTCGTCGTCGTGAGGTTTTACATTAAGTCGAAACACTGTGATCTTCGTGTTACAAAATATTTAGTATTTGTAAGTTTTTATTTATTTATTTATTTTTATTATATAATGGACATTAATTGTAGTAGTTTCTGTGAAATTTACACATTTTTCTCAAGTTTTGCAAAGTAAATAATGAATCAATTATAATTGTATAAGCTTCAAGTTTTCTTTCCCTTGCTTGCCTATTTGAGAGGAATTTAATGATCTGTTCCAAATGGGTTAATTATTTCACTCAGAATGAACAATGTATTCAGGCATTTCCTTAGGCTTTTTATCAGAATACATTTTTTAACTGACACAAATGATCGATATCTCTTTCGCACTCTCATCGAATTTTGTATTTTCTATAGAATAAATATTTTTGCTTCTTATTTCATTCGGCACTTTTTGTTCACTTTTGTTTCCACGTGAATGAAGAATATGAAACGAAGAATGAAGAAAGAAAGAAACTGTTTACTCTCTGACGAGGGATGTGCCGTTATGATAAGCTGAGAACTGAACGCGCATGTGTTGTTTCGGCGACCAAAAGATTTGTTACGTTCATGTTTTAACAGATTTCTTTCAGACAAAAACTAAGAGTTATATTCTTCTCACTTGCTTTTAATTTTAGGAGAGGAGTCGACCACTAATGTAATCAAATGTGTGTTTTAAAAACTAATTAAAGAAAGAATTCTGGTTAAAAAAATTAACTAATTAAAGGACGCATGCCATGATTTTGTCTTGGGGTACAGAAATGCTAACTTAGGGCTCTTGATCGGAGATGGTCCTTTGCTTTGCTTGAGGACAATAAATTAGTGTATCACCCTCTACGTAGTAATAATCAGTTTTTAACTACTTTTTTGGCAATAAATTTATAAGGCCTGTGCAACTGACGGAAGAAAATGCACATTGGAAATGTTGTACACACTTCAAACTATTGATTGAGTTTATAAAGATATACTTTGATTCCTTCAATGAGTTGAGATTGAAATAAATATATATTAATATCCTCCATTTTGTTCTTTACCTCCAAATTCATAATGGGATTTGGTAGATTTTTACGTTTAGGTCATAGATAAAAGACTCAATGTTTACTCGGAAACGTTTCGATATAATTCATATCATCATCAGGGCTCCATACACATTCAAATGTTCAAATATGGTTTGTAAAGGTGGTATGAGGTGAATGTTAGGTTGAGTATGTGTGTAGAATGAATGTGTATGGAGCGAGGATTACCATCTATCTCGAAACGGTGCCGAGTAAACATTGAGTCTTTTACCTATGACCTCAACGCAAAAATCTACCAAATCCCATTATGAATAACTTTTAGTTTTTAGTTATTCATTTTAATTAAATGGGTGCACGAATGTTTTTAACGTTAACTATAACTAACAATGTAAGTACGAACATCTTAATGGAAACTATGATATTCAGACATTATATTTTTGTATTAATTTTTGGAATTTCTTACCGTTAGAATTTTCGGTTTGGAATCATTCAAAATCTACAAGAACATATAAGTACTGACGTTTTTTATTCCATACTTGATCAAATAGAATGATATTATTAAAAGGTGATTTCGTTTTAGAAAGGAAGTAGATATTTCTTACCCCTTGATGATGCTCATCCTCACTACTCGTGTGTATTGCGGGTTGCAGTAACGTCTCAAACTCGGGGCGGAAAATGATATGAAATAGTTCTGATTTGTGTTATAAATGCGGGATGTTATAAATGCAGTTTAACAAAAACATTTTTTCTAAAATGTTATATTACCGAGCAATAAGAGATGGTATAAAAAATTTTAATGTATTACTAGTGCGTGAAAATTCCACCAACAGAAAGTGGCCGTAAAAAACGTAAAAAGAAAAAAGGATTTTCCTTTCTTTTGGAATATTTAAGAGCACATTACGTCCTGAATTTTGCGTTCTAGATTTATCACTCAACATAATGAACTCTAATACATCTCAAGTACGTTAACTTTGATGTTACTAGCGGTTAATAAATACCAGCGTTCTTCTGGTAACTCCTATTGCTACATCTTAGTTATAAAAGACAAGTTTTCGTAAATATCCCTTTTCCTGTCAAACTTGACCTATTGCCAATATTATTTTATGGGCAGGGAACGAATAGATATCTTATTTTTTAAACATGTACTATTTGTTTTAAAATTCTCAATTGATTTGAATTGAAGTAAGTTCATGAACGGCATTCAAGTCTCGTCCGCTTACTTCCGGAGATTAAATTACTTTATTGTCCTGCACGTGGTCACACGCAGTTGTAACTCTGCTGTTTTACGGTAAATTTATTATAATTATGAGAAGGAAACAAGAATATTAGTGAAGAATCATTTTAATACGCGAAGGGAAGAGGGACTATTGGAAAATATCACGACTTTATTCACATCCTATTTATTTAGAACACTGTGCAAAAATAAAAATAAGTTAAAGAAAGGTCAAACTTTTCTTTCGTCAACCGCTCTAAATTTTTCGTACTAGGTATATTTTACCAATCGGGTGAACGGAGAAGGTATCTTAGGGAAAATGAGAAGATATATGAATAAAAATTCCTAACATCACTTTGGTTGAAACAGTGTACAGAATGCAAAAGATAAAGTCTTCTCTTTGCTAGTCATTCGTTGGGCAGGCAACGTGTAATGAATCGATGAGCAACAACAGCTCAATAGTTACGGTGAATACGTAAGTCGTTTAACTGTATTGGTGCCATTGATATAGGTGCACACACAGGACAAGAACGAAAGGCAAAAGCTACATAGAAATTGTGCATACTACTTAGTGATAATTCACTGGGTGCAGAAAAATTATGAGGATTAATTTTCGTGGAAGTGCCTTGAAGTGAAGTTCTCTGAGGGTGTTCGTGAAACACCAAAGAACAAAGCAAAGATTTCTGAATTAAAGAGAAACTTACGGCACACGACTGCTGTGTGTTCATCGCCACAATCTATTTCAATTATGGGATCATTTCTTATAAAGAAATGACTAGGCACATTGTCGGCGAATCGGCTCCTCCCGAATGTGAACACCGCACCTGATCCTATTTTTTAAAACATAACACAAATAATCTAAAGTATACATTTTATAAAACGTTGCAGTCCGGGTTATCACACAATACTGAGGATTCTAGTACGAAGCATATTTATTCAAATATAACATTACACACATGTACACAAAGCTACGTATAAAATATGAAACCTCGTCGAGTCAAATGAATATTCATCTTCAACTCAGGAGAAAAATTGAAATTATTTAATTAAAAATGTGTCAAAATATAATTTTGTAACATGAGCAAATCCTTTCCAGCTGCAAATGCTGCTCATGTTACCGCTGTCCACAATTTCACTCTTATTTGTTTATCCTACCTGGAATGTCAATCTCTTCATTGCCCGCCATATTTTCACATATGTAAACACAAACAGGTCTTGCTGAGATCAGGGTTGAATTTTTATTTCAAAAATATTGTGCGTGGATGATGAACACTGCAAATTATGATGCACATGTTGCGTTGTATGAAACACACTTCCAAATTTTGTCTCTAAATTGTGGAAACGTCGATGTTTTCTCTTCAAAGTGTTTGTAGGTAAGTTGGCAAGCCTGTTCAGTACTGTAGGACGGTGTTTCTGGTTGTTCTGGATATTGGGCGAAACAATATTTTTGTGATAATATTAATGGGTCTGCGCAAATATATGAGCTGGCCACAAGTCGAATTTATGATCTTATGCCTATAATTTCAGTTCCTTTTTAATTTATTAAATGAATTTGTTTGCTAAGATGGCTGAAAAAGATTATTGTGTCTCAGGTATTGAGGTTATTATCCTGCAGGAGTAGGTTGCATGGAAGTCCTTACTTTTTGCCCTCTGAAGTGACTCACCTTTGCAAATGAATGTTATTGCATTTTATTTTGTTTAATTTAATTGACGCATAATGTCTAAAGTTGAAGAAGAAATAACCAGTTCCTCTGAGGCAGGGGAAAATAAAAAAGTATATAATGAAGTATCAGAATCTGAAGGTGAGAAGGTTCCAGAAATTTCATCGAACAAAGAAGATCACTCTGAGAATGTCCACTATGAAGGGGAGACATGTATCTATACAGATCCAGATTCAAAATACCAATATGTGTGGGATTCTGAGAAAAGTGAGTGGACGCCTAGGAGAGGGAAGAGTGAGAATAAAGACACTGTTTCATCCAGTAGTGATTCTGGTGACCCAGATAAGCAGAATTCCAATTTAACTGACAAAGATTACAAGTTTGACGGAGAATCATATACTTACACTGATGAAAAGAGTGGTAAGTGAAATTTCAAAAGTTAACTTCCAAATCCTTGTCTAAATTGAATTGTATTTGGTTTATTTTTCATTCAGATTCCCTTGCTTTATAAACTACAACATTGTTTTCAGGAATAACTTACAAATATGATAACGTTTTACAAAAATGGGTTGAAAACACGGGTGATGTTCCCAAGAAGCAAGGAAGTATAGAATATGATTCTGATGATGAAAGTAAAAATGAAGTTATTAGACAAGATATGAGCTCTGGGCATTACAGCTTCGATGGAGATTCACATCTTTATACAGATCCAAAGGATGGTACTGTTTATATATGGGATAGAGATAAAAATGCATGGTTTCCAAAGGTTCGTCAATTCACTCAGCATTTTTCTTATAATATATAAAATGTTCTCTAAAAAAAGCAAATTTTATTTTATTGCAGGTTGACGAAGATTTTCTTGCCCATTATCAAATGAATTATGGTTTCTCAGAAACCAATAAGACAGATGATAAAAAGCAAGCTGAAGAAGTTGAAGAAGTTGAAGAAGTTGAAACAAAAGAAACGGACGATCAAGACCTGAAGAGAAAACTGCCTCCCAAAGAACCAGGTATCTATAGCTTAATGCTTAGACATGAGCATAAGGATGAGGAAAATTACTTAGACTAGTCCATTAACAAATTCTATAAAAGTTGAAAAAGTTTCTGTTTATGTGTTTGTCTGGTACAAAATAGCAGCTTTATTTGATACCTTTTTGAAAACATCTATGAAACTTTAAAATATTTAGTTATGGCTTAATTAAGTATCTTCACAGTAATCTAACTATTAGCTGTATTGATCATTAAAAAAAGTTCAATACATGCATTAATATGTTATTTTCTGAAAACTCTTAGGCTGATGAATTTTTAGCTCCTTAGAGAACTCAGCTCCATGATCTGTTACCCAATTAACAAATAAATGGCATTATGTTCTGTTGTTGTTGTTGATACATTAGAAAGCATGTCAACTAGAGAAAGAACATGACCGAAATCAAAAATGAGTCACCTATTTACTTTTATTTTATTAACTAACGAGTATGATATTGAAAATATATTAAGGATCAGCACTTCTTATAAAGCCTGCTTATGGTATTCAAGAATTTTTTTCCCCCTTGATCTTGCTAGTGCGTATTTAGTTTCTATTTGTTGGGGGTGAATTCAAAAGCAATGACAGACAATCAAATTACCCAAGAAAAGTCATGCATCAGTGGTGGCTTAGCAAATATATGGATATTTGAATTTGGCATTTGGTTCGTGTATGAAGTTTGAAAGGGTTTTGAGAACCTAAGAGCAGGGTCATATTTACACATTGTCAAGTTTTAGTTGGTGCTCACTTTATCTCTAACGTTTTTATACAAACCAAGTCCAGAAATTTAAGGTATTTAATATACACACTCATGGTTATACCACAGGATTTTAGATAGAAAAGAGTTAGCAAGAAGAATTTTCAATTTTTCTTGTTTCATTCTTGATACAGTACTCTCATTTTATTATTTAATGCAGTAAAACATAAAATTATGCATTTTATTATTTTTTATTGGCTTCCTATTTTCAGTTTTATGGATAGGCCACTTTTGGTGACTCAAAGCTTTTTTCATGTTCGATGGTCTTAGGTTATTGAAAACATATATACTTTGTAAAGCATTTCTGTTCTCCTTATAGAAATGTTAACCATTTTGAGAGCCTCACTAATGATCCAATTGTGCTCGTAAAATTCAATCATTAACTTGGTGCAGTTTTTGTGTTCTCTCAAAAGACTTAGTGAGCAACTGTCATATGAGCTAAAAGAGGAAACCTGGGACATCGTGTTTAAAAAATATTGTCCACAGGTGAAAAAAGTCAAAAAATACTTTTTCTCTTTGTTTGCTGAGGATTGCAACCTACAAGGATTCTTTCCTTGAAGCCTAGAGGGTAATAAACCAAGTCTTTACTAGATGAACCTTAAATCATGAACCAAATCATTCGATTCCATGTGCTCCAACAGCTGAGGTCGGGATACACAGAGAAAAATTGGTATTTGGATGTCAGTTTATGATAATATGTAACATTACTACAATCAAATGCAAACCAAAGTATTGGTGTCAATTTATACATTTTAGGCTCTACTCACAAAAAATGCATGTATTTTTTTATTGGCCAAAAAAATTCACGTTTATGACTATGAAAAGTTCATTTGAAAACTAAATATTCTAAACAATAGAAATGGGTCTTTTATGTTTGTTGTGTTGTATACAATCAATTCAATAAGGTGAATATTCTGAGATTCTGAACTATTACTAATATTTAAGAATATTTACCTTATTTCGAGTGTTGTGTTGGTGAACAAGACAGTTTCTCATGTAGCAATGGATATTAATAATTCTCTTCATATTTGGAATCATATTAAGTATCTCCAGTGCTTGTTGAATATTAAATATGAAATAACTTATTGTTATACTTTATGCATCGTTAAACCTGTCTTTTTTTGTGTGTTAATGAAGGATTGCAAAGGAAGTTATTAACTGTATATAAAGTTATAAATTTGAATTTCATTGGAGACTGTTATTCAATAAATTGATCTTTGAATTTTTTGCATTACCTTGTGTGTTCTGGATGTGATACATAATTTCCAGATAAATCCGATTGAGAGGTTTAAAAGAATTTTGTTTCTCTCCATGTGGAGTGTTTGGGCAAAAGAAAGAACCACTGAAGATGTTCCACAAAACTTAATTCACCTCTTCACATTTGTAATTAATTTAGTTTTGTTTGTTTTATTTCATATCACTGTTTACCTGCTTCTTACGTATGCATTAAAGACATTCTTTAAAGGAGAAAGAGTTTTATTGACATAAATTTCAAAATCGTTTTTACTAATAATTTTTCCTTTAGATTAAAAAGCATTTTTGAGAAATATTTACTGAACAAATAGAAATTAAAAATCTTTTGATTTCATTATAGATCATTTTCTATCAATGAGCAAATTTATTGGGACTTAACATAACTGAAATTAATTTGTTATATCAGATATTTCCTTTGACAGTCACTTGCTTTTACTGCACCACATCAAATACGCTAGTTGATCAATTATTGGAAGTGCTTTAAAAATTTCTCCTTGTTAGCAAGAACTGAAAAAAAAATTGTTTTACACACCACACAGTTTATTTTTTATGCCTTAACCCGTATATGTATAAGGAAGAACTTACCTATTAGGATTAGGTTATATTGTGTTTATAGTAAACATATTTACATTATCATTTAGTTTATTGTCCTGCATATTGTCCTTCCCAGTTTTTAATGATTTTTTGACAATTATTTATTTACTATGGTGCATTGGAATAAATGGAATCATAGGGAAATGTTTGATGTAAACTCTTTTATTAGAATACATGAATTATTTTATTTGAATACATGAAGTGCTGAATTTGCAATATATTTCAACCAACAAATTGCTTTATGATTGGTTCCTGAAGAACCATCACTTCAAATAATTTATGAGTGTATTTTATTTTTCGAATGATAATTTCAAGATATTTTTGGATTATAATATATGCCTTATTGTGGTTTCCAGCATGGTTTGAGATGGCTGACGAACACAATACTAAAGTGTATGTAAGCAACTTACCGTTAGATATTACGGAGGAGGAGTTTCTCTCCATCATGCAGAAGTTTGGTTTGGTGATGCGAGACGTGGACACTGGGAAAATGAAGATCAAGCTCTACACAGAACCTGGGACGGATCAATTAAAAGGAGATGCCCTCTGCACTTACATCAAGGTAAGTGCCAATTTGTTCAAGTTTCAATTTTTCCTTTTTTCATACATAAACATTTCCGTTTTTAATCCTTTTCATTTATAATAGTTTATTTGTANTAATTGTGCACTACCTTGACTCTGTGGTCCCTTTTGTCCTCAGCCGGGTTTGTCTCCGGTTTCCCTCCAGGTAGTGGTGGATTTTCCATGTCATTTAAAACTTTTGTTATTATTTCTGAAGTTTTACTGCGTGTGATATCTACAATTCATTTTGGAGTAATAAATGTATAACAGTACGTATTTTATCAAATAATTTATTTTATTAGTCTTAACTCCGCCACTGCCCTAGGACCCTTGTTTGGAATCGATGGGATGGTCCCTTGCTTGTTTCCGGAGAGTAACTTGATTCATTATCCCTCATGTGGTCATCTGCAGTTTGCAACTGCTTTTTTGACAATGAAGTTTGTTAGTTTATTTATTTATGTGTGATATTTGAAATTAGTTGATAAATTTGGCACCATATCCAAGGGCTATTCAGAAAGAAAGTTCCCTTTGGTTATAAAAAGCATTACATTTGGGGTTTTAAAATTATATACTACTTCTCGGAGCTATTTTTATTCATTCATTAAGGCTGTCTTCATATTGATGAATGGGTTTATCAAATGCAGAGCCCTTATGATGTGAATTACTTTGGGAATTCGCAGTGGAGTCACTGCAATAAATTGTGGTAATAATTCGTCGACTCTTCTTATTTTTTTAAACATGAACTAGTTTTGAAAGCTGTTGCTTCCATCTCAACTGCTGCCGACTGAGTCAGCATGTTTTAAAGGGGAGTGTGTGGCCAACGAATTATTACTATGATTTATTGTCGAGTCCTTGTTGAGCTAAGTCGTGCATTGACATTCTTTTTTAACTTGTTGTCACCTTCAACCTCCTGTAACTTGCCACTCGGAGCTTAAAGCATCAGATGTTAAGTTACAGCATTGTCGAGTGGTAACAATCTCCTCACAGCTCTAATGTGGTACCTCTGGGCTTTTACCTTTTTGCTAACGGAAAAGAAAAGGAGAGAGTCAGTGGTGGCTTAGCTCACTGTCAGCAGAATGCTATGAAAGGAGCAACTTGTCTTCTATCTAAGTAACCAAATTATTTGCTGGGAGTAGTATAGCGTGGATTGTATTATTAAGAGCTATCACATTTTATGAATATTGATGTATTCAGAACTCTAGGACTGGTTGCTAAAAATTACATAAAAACACATTCATATTAATTGAAGCAATTTTTTTTTGTTCTGTGAAACTAACGTAGGAATTAAACATATCCATTTTATTTTGTCTCAGGTAATGTACTAGAATTAAGGGTATATCTTTGGATATAATGTATTAATTCAGTTAGTTGGTACATTATTAATGAAATATTCAAAATCTTATTTTTTTCGTTATAATTTTATAAATGTCTCGACGAGACCATTTGTTATTGTTTTATTTTTATAATTTTGTATATTTTAGTGGAAGAATTATAAATCACTCAAAAAATCAATGAACATTTTTCATTCTTCTTTATTGTTTTTGGATTATCTATTTTATACAAATATCTCTGTAGGAATATGTACATACAATTAGTTAAAGTTCCGTTGAGAAATGTCTCACTTTTTGTGTTGGTTGAACAAAACATTTTCCATTGTGTTTATTGATAACAGTTGCATATTAGAGCCGAATAATTTCTGTTATTCCATATCAGGGAATGATGTTTGAATTACTGTGTTAAAGTTGGTTAATAAAGTACTTGGACTGTAATGATAACAAGACTTGGACAAATATGATGAGACTTATTTGGGGTTTTTGTTGCATTTTGAGCCAATTCATTAGTTTAGAAAAAGTTTTGTTTATGGTATACATTATTTGGATAAATTAATTTAACTTAAATTATTCCCTATTCATTATTAAATTCAAGAATTGGTTTGGAAATTTATGAAAGAAATATTTACAACTCTGATTGATTATAATCTACTAGTTATCTATAAGATATTGATTTTATCTTTATTCTTCTGAAATATTCTACACATTTTTCAATATATTCTTCTTCTTTCTAAATCATCATTGTGGATTTGTTTTTCGCTTTTAACAGAATTGTGTGTGTAAGAATCTAATAAGAAATATAAGTATTTAAAAATTTTGTTCTTCTTTTTAGTTTTGCATTTTATTACAACATTAGAATTTAAGTGTGTTCAAAACCTCTGGATGCCAATAATAAAAACACTATTACCTTATTTTGGTAAACGCTTTAAGTATTTTGTGAGGCAGAAAATGGATCCACATTATTTTTAGCTCATAAGAAATGTTACTTGATTTGAAAATAGTAGAAAAATTAAGTGTGTTCCTACCTTTAAGTTGTTTTTTATTCATGTTGTAGTGTATTTAAATTCCTATTTAAAGAAAAGTGAAATATTGGATTGGTGTGATTAAAATACAATAAACTCTTGCTTGTGTTTATCATGTGAAATACCTTTTACTTGCTAGGAGTCATTACATGTATTTAAGTGTTTATTAATATTATAATTACAAATAAGCTTTGTTTAATCTTAGTCCTTTATTTCTTTATTGTTATAAAATGCATTTTTCCGGAGAGATTTATAGGAATCACTAATTTTTGTGTAAAAAATATAAATACCGCTTTAATATGAATAGTATTACAATTTATTTGTTACAGTAGTATTAGGATTCATGCAATAATGTCATAATAACTTACATTTCTCTCGACATCATATTTTAAATTACATAAAAATTTACAAAATATACATAAATGTTACATTATTGACTGGGGTGATAATTGTTAAGACTTGGTCACAATGGAGCAAATTTTATTTGCCGAGAAGAACTTTCTCTTGGTAAGATATCTCAGGTACTCGTAAATATCTATACTTATGATAATTTGACCAGTTCACGTAAGGATGAGCTTGCTCGTGCAAATTTTGATTTTGGTACGGATTTCCACCACTGCTGCTGACGGTTGTGTTGAGTGGGTGTGGCTTAGGAGCTTGTTGCCGTCGGAGCTGTTGTCGTTGCCGTCTTCCTTTCCGCTGTAACCTCTGTTGCCTCTGCAAGTCGTTGAGTCTCCTGTTGGGATCCTTCCGTTTCCTTGCTGGGTCTCGAGGTTTCTTCATTTTCCAGTTGTCTTTGCCCTTTTTCGGTTTACGAGGCTCGTTAGCATGTGGGTGAGGAGGTTCGATTTTCTTGAGCGGCACTTCGCAAATGTAATGTTTCTTATCGATGCAAAGCCGACCACTCCATTTATACATCATAGCAGGATCCATTATGATGCAATTCCATCTTGGCTCGTGGTCCTTGGACATCTGTGAGAATCCTTGGTATTTCAGAGGGTTTCCTCCGTTGGCTCCCCAAACCCATCTCTTGGTCTCCCAATTGTAAATGCCTCCGATCCATCGTTCCAAACGAGCTATAAGAAAGAATACATATTCAAGTTAGGTTTAAATTTTTTTTTAATAATGAACTAAATTACTTTAATAATGTACTTTAATAATGAAATAAATTGTTATTAGATATTGTGACATACTCAAAACTTTTGTGTTAATTTGTAGCTAGTATCTCCAACATAATTTTTGGGACTTTATTTTAAAGGTAAAGTTTTGAAACCAACTGGGAAACCAAAGGAAAAGGGATATGTAAAATTTGTGTGAAACAAAATGAATCCCAATGGACTAAACAAATTTAAAATTTATAACATCAAAGAGTTGCTTGAGACTGCTTTGCTTGCACAAGTAAATATTTGTACTTGCTCACAGTCGTATTTAGATTCATCAATTTCATGCCGTAGTATCGTTTAAATCGAATTTCCTGTTAGCAGTACTATTCTAAACTTCTTGAACTGAGGATTTTTAATTGTGGTCTTCGGTCTAGGTTTTCAACCCATATGTATGAATATACTTTGGCTCTGTCATACATGGTTAATAAATTCATATTTAGCATCTCATGAATATGGAAATATACTCGATTTTTGCTGCTGCTGCGAATCTTGTCTATGAAGGACTATAAAGGGAACAGCATCAGGAATACCCTCAGAAAGATATGTTAAGTAGTGTAGTCATGTGAGTGTTAACGTGAGCCAACCTGATAGTTCAGACTGGTGGGATGTGTCACTGTCCTTTGTCACTGTTTTTGGAAAAAACAATTTGTGAAAGAATCTCTCTATTTTATGTCNAAAAAACAATTTGTGAAAGAATCTCTCTATTTTATGTCTCTTTGTTGTTTGTTTCCTAAGACGGATAAGGTAATGTGAGATTAATACAATACAAATTTACAGATATCTGAGTCATACTGTTGTTTGATTTAACATAAAGATAGTGGAACAAATGTTTTTAGTTCCTATAATATCATAGGCTTTTAAATTTTTTATGTAGAAGCAATCAAGTTCTAATATTGAAGTGCATGTTTATGTATTATTTTTATTTGTTAATTGGCACTTGTATATACGAATTTGAATGTAAGTAAGACTTTGTGGAGATAAATGGGAAATAATAATGCTCCTAGTGTTATTGTCTTTTCACTTCTGAAAAACACTTTTGTTGTGTGCGATTTATTCTTGAAAATGAATGGATGTTATCTTGAAAATGTTTTCCACACTATGATGAAAGTATTTAAGTACCTACCCAGCTCTGGTTTGTTTAAGTACGTCCTCATGTTGCGATCCTCCCATCCTTTCTCCAAGATGGCTAGCTCACTATTGAGGTCCCGGCAGGCAAAATGGGCCTCAAACCACGTCGCCATGTGAGTGCTGAAGAAGTAGCAGCTGTTTCCATGTCTCACAAAGTTAGTAGGGCAAGTGTATTTCTTCTTGGGTGGGGGTGCTTGCTCTCCTGAGAAATGGACACAAAATTCATATTAGTTTTATATTATTATTATTATTATTATTATTATTATTATTATTATTATTATTATTATCATCATTTACCAAAAAAAAAAAAACTGTGGAGAATTTATTTTATTCTTTTCAATTTTTATTTATCTTATTTATTGTGTCACAGTGGGATTCAGGTCATGAAGTCATGATTTGGGAATGAAGGATGCGGGGAATGTAGTTTTTTCAAATTCACATTATATGGGTATTTCTTCCTCAATAAAAATGCACGTCTTGTATGAAACGTAATTATTTGTCAAATGATAGTTTAAAATGGAAGTCTTTGTCAACAGTTGTAATTAGTTATGACTAATTTCATGTTTGCGAATATAAAAGTTAGATTCTCTATAAGTGATAATTTAGTGAAGAGTCTTCATAAATGAAGTGACATCAATTATCATAGTTTTAATAAAACAGCTAGCACTTTATGATGAAGCAATAAGCATTTTTGTCGGACTCTTTTAGGATGTTTAATGTACTTGAACTGTAATGAAAATTAGCTCACTCTCTGCCCCGTGATGTGCGGAATCACAAATTTATTTATACCAGGTACTTTACATCACTTGAAAAATAGAATATCACTCTGATATTGGCCCATAAGAAAAGTCGTGGATCATGATAAGCGGCGACGCGTTGTGGCTAATGCCTGGCTCATACCGAGCATGGTGCCTGGCTAGATTGAAAGAAACCCCACTGGCTGTGTTTGAGTGCCCCGGAGAATAAATTAATAAATAAAATAAATGTACAAAAGACGAAACAAATGAACAATAAAATGTCATGTTTTATATCCTACAAGTATTGTTTGGGAAAATTTCTTTTTCGAGCTTAAATAAGTGAGTTTTATTTTTAATTATGGTTGATTGATTTCAAAAAAATATGAGGATTTTAAAATTTAAAATTTTCAAAAATGAAAAAAAGAAAAAAAGTAAGTTATAAAAAAGTGACTCTCAAGTCTGGAGTACTTAACCCTGCTAATAATTTAAATATCGCATTTTTTTGTTTATAATTCAGTGTAGTATAAATAGTAAATTTATTGTCAATTAAAAAACAATTATAAATCAGTATTTTTTTTTGTCAAATTTATTGTAACCTTATTTGAAATGTCCAATTTTTTAATCATTATCAGAAAAATGCAATGTGAATTTTGTTTTTTTGTATGTTGGTGTCTTTGTAAAACTGTTTTGATGAGGGTTGTTGGTGAAGGGAGTGGGCGTCGTCTCTTTCCAATAACTTGACGAGAGTGGAATATTCAAACATTTTTTTAAGTACTCTTTTAAACTAGTAACTATATTTTTCTATAAATATTCTACTTTCAAGTTGAAGTAATCCAAATATTCTACTCTGTGCATTTGGATCAGTCGTTTTCTGGATCTCCTCCCAATGAAGAGAAAAAAGGGACTAGGAACCAAAAAATTGTTTAAATACTGGAATTGACTAGCGATGTCATTAGATATCTAAATTAATAAGATAAATATTTTTAAAAATTACGAGAAAATGTACACGGATGTGTAAGAATATTCAGTGGCGCTCCGAAAGAAGGAGAGAGAAGTAGTAATAATAGAAGGAAGTTTTTTTACTTGGAAACAATGTCTGTGCGTAAAAAATGTGAAAGCAACAACACACACAAACATATGACTTAGCTTTTATAATTTTCCATTCGTGCCTAGGAACATGAGTAGAGGCTGCAAGATATTTCACTGTTTCTAGCATACTCGCATTCCAGTGAGATTCCCTGCGAATTATCTAATAGAAAATTACATAGGTAAAATTTAGAATAGAAGAGAAGCCAACAGTACAAATTTGGCTAAAACCGCGAATGATTTAAAAACTTTTTTAGGGTTATTTATGAAAACTGCAATTTAAGTTCACGCTTTATTTGTGTAAAGGATTGTCTTCAATTGCCGTTTCCAGAAGTTAATTTGAAAAAAGAACTCGGTGGAGGGAACCCCATTCCGTAGTATTTCTCTTCATCGGCCCGTCCTAGAATGAAATTCTGGATTGTAATATAACATATTCTTTTGTTTAAACTTTGTGTCGCTCTACATCGAATACGAAATTAGAATAAAACATCGCTTTTTTAAACACTTGTAATAAATATCGGTAACATAATAGAGCGTGTTACGTACCGTTAGCGGCGCAGCAGAAGCCGGCGAAGAAGATAATCCAGAGAAACATGATAATTAATCTGTGGGGCAGTATGTGAGATGTCATGTTTCGAAGTCTTTATAAGGTTCACTGATAGTCTTCGTTGCGGATCACTTTCATGTCTCGAGAGAAGTCTTTCCGCGGAGTACGAAGTGTGGAGCATACAGGAGCCAAAGCCTTTCACTTGTTATCCCCACTCGCGCAGCCAGCATCCCACGGGAGACGCCGTCGTCGTACGTCCATGTGTTCGCGACGCGGGCGAAAGAGCGCGATTGTAGCGGAGTGGAGAGCAGTCGTCCCGGCGTCGGTGCAGAGCGGAGCGAGTCGATCCGGCCACTGACTGAATGAGTGGCCGCCGCCTCCAGTCCCTCCTCCTCCTCCTCCTCCTCCTGTAAGGAGCGCCGCCGGGGCGTCTCCCTCTCTCCCTCCAGTTCGTCAGCGAGGCGTTCACGCGGGTGGGTGGGAGTTTCAAGAGCTGGCTTTCGGCCAGGACGCGAGTCTTTCGCTATTTTCAGGATTCTAATTCACCGTTAAAAAGAAAGAAAGAAAGAAGAAAAAAGGCGTCTAACGCTTTGTTTGATGCGAAGGAGTTCAAAGGGAAAGAAGAATGGAATGATAAGTCTGTCGTAGTGGACTCGTAATTTGTATGTTTCCTCTTTTCGTGAGGGATGGTGAGAAGAGCGGGATATACACGAGTTAAGAAATAGAAAAAGGTCAGAGACGGAGAATGGTGTGAATGCGTCTGAAAGCATTTAAACGGAGGGCGTGGAACTGGGACTGGAACGTTTACGAAGAAATTGATGGGAAAACACTCTTTCGCCCATTTGCTGGAGGCGTTTATGAACTTTAACTGCATTATCATCTTTCCTATTTTCAGTTCATTCGTAATTAGGAAAAAACGACATTTGTAGAACTTGAGTTATAGTTCACGACGCTTTTCGTTATTTCGATTGTTACTTTTTCGCTACTTGGATTGTGTCTTCTCTGTTTAGTTCCCTTGCGATCGTTAGTGGACATCGGTCCATTCCATTTTCAAAATCTCTACAAGACTTCTACGAAATTACTCTGCAACTTCCTCGAAGATGAGTCTTATAAACTGAGCCCGTGTCGCTGTCGTGGAGAGCCCTGGTATTTCTGTGACGCTTCGCCCGAAATGCTCTAAAATGCTATTTGTGTCGAAATGTACGTCTTAAAACTTGTTCTTCAAAAATTCGTCCTGGAATAATTTTTTCTTTACACTTCCTCCTATATCAGAATTTTATGTACTTGGCAATGTACTTCTTATGTGACAGGTAAGAAAGCAAATAAAGTGACACACTTACAGAGCTCACCCGGCATCTTCGTTCGTTTTCTTAGAACAGTGGGCGTTTGTAAATGACGTAAAATCAACATCTTCGTAATAAAACCCTCTCTGTGTTGCTCTGCAAACAGTCAATTTCTTGATGCTGTTTTTAACGAGCTTTCTGTTCGCGAATATCCATCTCTACAATAAACTACTTTGGTGGTCGATTTCTTGTGTGGCTTATTTGATAAGGTTGATAAATGTTAGTGCTTTATCAATGAAGACGTTGAAATATGTGTTTTGACTAGGATTCATGTTGGAATCTGAGTTTCCAGCGACCTTTGACGTTTCAACTTTTCAAGTTTTTTTATATTTTTTCGTGTCTAAATTCTTGAGTTATTAAGACACCACGAAAGATTTAGTCGCCTCAGGGCATCGAGTTCTATTTTTTAAACTAATTCACCGATTCACTGAAACATACGCTGCGTTATCGGAATGTAATCATCGGCAGGACTTCCTCTCGAAGGGTACTGAAAATACGATATGATTCAATTTCTATCAATGTAATGTTTTTCTTTCTTTCTTTCAAACATCTCAAAGACGCATGTATTATAGTGCTAAGTGTTGTAACGTCTACGAACAGAGCCTGAGATTATACGTTTCTAATAAAATGTCTGATTTAATGAAGTAATAAAATTTGGGGTCTAAGTATAACACGAATTTACTGATCTAAAAATTTATTTTAAATCTAAGAAGTTATTTAATGAACAACGTTTTCGAGATATGGGTGAATACGTACATTTTGATATGAAATTGAGTGAAACTCGAATTTTCTTTGTGGCAATTAGAGGAATTGGAGATATAGTTTGAAATTCTTATTTCTCGTATTAGCACCATAATGTGATTAAATATTGACGATGTTTTACTTAGAAATTATTCTTTTGTGTCGTGTACAGTCCAAACTAGATAATTTTACACGAAGAGAACGAGATGATACGGAAATTTCCCGTGTACGAGCGAACATTGCGATCGACTATTCCTGTCTATAGTCTATTTCAGTTTGCCGAGTAACTCTGTTCGAATCCCAATGCTGGCAAAGCCCGTAGACGACGCAAATTAACGCTTTTATTTTGAGAAAAACAATTCTCTCACCCTGAGGTTGCAAAATCCGAACTACTCCGCTTTATTTTGTCTTTCTTGCTCGGGTTTTTAATGAAAATCATTTAAACTCTTCAAATTTATTTAACATTTGGAATGTGTTGCTTTCCATTCTCGATTCTTCTTGATATCGAAAAATCGCGATTCGATATTTTTGGGTTATGATTCCGAAAATATTTCTTTTCCAATCTTTCCAATTTCAATAATTTAACAATTGCTAGATCTTATTACTAAAAGTTTACTTTTGATAAATATCACTATTTCTCCCATTATCCGTTGCCAACAATGATGTACCTACTCTGTCCACAAAGATTATTTTCCTTTTTTAAGGAATCGTTGTCTTACAAGTGAACTGTGTACTATATGCGTATATACGAGAAAATGGCTACGAGTCAGAAATCAAACCCCAGGCGCCCGCTTCGATGGCAGAGGTGTTAACCACTACACCACCCGTGTGATTGCAATAGTCCTGCGTTCGAAGCAGGAACCCCGGGTTCTATTCTCGACTCGTCGCCATTTTTACCTGGCCGGAATTTATAAGGAGGTCTACTATATCTTTTAAAGTTAACTTTAAAATACAAATAAAATTCAAATTGTCGTGCGTTCATTAACAGTATTTTTTGTCCCTCTGTCCTCAAGAGAGTATTGGGATAGAGAAAGCACAGATATACTAACACTAACCCCAGATTTTAAATATTCAACGCCGTTTAGTCTTTCTGTGGATACTGCATCTTTGAAAGGACGAAAAGAAACCGTTAATAATAATAATAATAATAATAATAATAATAATAATAACAAATATTTAAATCTATCCCAGGAGATGGCGGCTCAATGGAACTTGGAGAAAGTGAGGTTAGTGTGCCCTTTATCATCTCGGCAACTGGTGTGGTGCCAAACACGACAACTAAAGCGCTCCATTGTCTTTACGAAATGCAGAAAGCNGCCTCGCACTTGGCCGACATACCCCTCTGTGTGTCCCGCTTACTTACCACAAATAATAATAATAATAATAATTGGAGATGATTCCCGGTACACTACTTGAAAGGGATATTCAGGAAATAGCTCTAATCGGAACTGCATACATTCTAAGGAAGGTGGTGTAAAATTACTCACAACATATTTCCTCCTCAGAGAGCTGTTGCTCTCTGGAGAAAATATGAATGATAACCGGCATCTACATCATTTAAGCCGTGCAAGAAGGGATAATAATAATAAATTTAATAATAATAATAATAATAAATCAAATCGGAAAAGTTGAAGTATTGAACGGATTTTGTGAAACATTTGTGTGAAAGTCTGAAGTTGATTGTAACGAAAAGTTTAAAAGTTATTTGGAACGTTTCAACTCTATTCACATTTTTCCTTGTTTATGAGTGCGAGTTATTCGCCCAGGTTTAGCTAGTAATTAATATTGTGGGTTTTTTACGTAATATATTGTTTTACAATTTCCACTTTGTTTGTTTGCAGATATTTTAAGATTTTTCGCCGGTTTTGTGCACGAAATTTAACTGTAAAGATAGTTTGATGTACTTACGTTCGTTTTATTTTTGTTGCTGAAACCTGTATCTGAAGTGAAGCCGAATTGTTGCGACAAGTGAATGCAGCGTAGGAAGCGAAGATCAGTTGTCAGAATACGCGCTTCATACAATAATGCAAATTTTGTTTGTAAGGTGAGGAAAAGTATTTTTGTAATGTTAGAACGTAAGGGAAAATTAATTTACAAATCGGCATATTGGTTTCAAGTATTTTCCTATAATTGAATGGAACGAGTTTTCAATGTTTATATAATATGTGTGCGCTTATATAGCACTTACATGAGTCACTCTTCAATAGCAAATTCAGTTTTGCTGAATATGATCTTTGAAAATACACATACAGGGAATAACGGATGAAATCGGCGACTATCATATTGTGTGTCGTATCCTTCTACATTTAATGTCCATTATATGACGATCTAATTAAATAAATAAATGAAGAATTACGACTTTCCATTGCATATTTCTTTCGCGCTGTTTCGTATGCCCTGAACCGAGCGCGTTTCGCGAACGCGGCCCGAACTCTCCGGGGACGTTTTCATTCGTCGCAGTAGTCGTCTTGTTTCCCTTTGGCCATTACACGACGCAAACCGTGCATGTCCCCCAAGGGTATCGTCCGCTTTTGGAAGGCATCTGGCCTCGTCTCCATCGCGATAAGGGATTATGAATTACGAAAATGATAATTGACTCTTGCATCCTATGTGACGGCCGAATTTTGGTACCACGAATATATTTTTTTTACCACGAATTTACTTTTTTGTGTGCCACGAATATGGAGTAATAGTAGCCAAATATCTTTTGCGCATCCAACTTTTTTTCGTAGTATTCGCAAATATTTTTGTAAAAGTTTGTATCCAATAATAATGCGATGGCAAGTATTCATCACAGTCCTTATCATTCGCGGGTAAATAGTGAAGTTTGGGTGGGTATTAATAATAATAATAATAATAGTAATAATAATAATAATAGCAATAATAATAATAATTTAATAATATTTATAAAAAGCATTAATAGTAATGCAAATTAGATTCTGTATCTTGTACACTTGACAAAATTATGAAACCAATGTAACCTTTTCTAAAAAAAATAGAATATGTTGTAAAATAAATTATGGTTAAAATAAATTCAAAACTCCAAACTCAATTCAATCTCAAAAAAGTATAGTGGTCTAGGAGTCGCTTATGTTCTCGCATTACTGAAGGCCAGTCAACATAGCATTTTTTTGCAGGTTTTTAAAACAGTATTTCATGAATATTATGTTACATAGCGCATTTCTTAAGGGAGGACTTAATTGAATGGTTCCTTTGTATTTTTGATAATTAATTTGGTGTCATTCTTTACAAGTGGCCCTCTCATTGTAATTCGCGTCTCGACCAACAATCATTAATTTCCATAATGATTTTTGATAAATTAGAAGTTTCTAAGTAAGATTTTTCAATTACGGTTACTTGTTGCTAAAACTATGTTAACTCACACAAGAATTTCTAGACTTGCGTGAGAATTATTTTTCGAACGTGTATTGTATGAAAATTGCTTTCAATGATGGAGGATGAATATAAAGTTCGTGAGACTAACGGGAAATATTCTCCGTGTTGTTCCGTCCAGTCACGTGTTTTCGAAACAGGTTCAGTTTTTTTCTTCTTCTTTGTTTTCGTTATCCGTTATTTACTTCGGAGCATTTGTTATCCGTTATTTGTATCTAAACAAAATCTCATGTAGCGAATTAATTCATTAGCTTAACGTTTATTGTTTCCTTTTATTAACGTGTCTCTCGCATTGGAGGACCTCTTGGCCGCGTGAGGTATTTTACTCTGTTGAGTGCAAGCGAAGGACAATTCCGACATGTGATCGAAGAATAGAGTAGTGGTAGATACAGCGGAGGGAACGTGAGTCGGTAAGGGACTGCTGACGCGTTCTCGACCATACCATGATCGTGTCCTATGGAAATTAGTGGAGCAAAATCATTGCATATTCTTTCTCATGTGCTATAAAAAGTCTTCTCTGCAATAATAATAATAATAATAAAAATAAACCTTTAGCGCAGGTATATGCAATTTAGTGCCAGTTTTCAATTGTTCAATCAACGCATTTGCATGATCCTATCCTCGTTTATTCCAGTTTTCTTAAACAGTATTTTGCCTCTGCTCTTATCTTAATGAATGATTTTCAAGACTCTTGAAATAGTAAACTGATGTAGTGATGATGCAGAGGTAAATTACATTACGGCGTCGAGACCGAACTTTCAAGCGAAAAGCCACATGTAGATGAAACACATACAAACTACACTTTATGTACACAAAATTTAAAGGCAAAAAGTTGAGTCGTTTTGAGAAAATTTCTGAAGGGAATGAAGTGACATTATTGGAGGTCGGTCATCGACTGGAAGAATCCGCTACTTCACTTACGAAATGTGAGTGCAATTGATTCATCTGTTTAGCCAGAATCGCTGCGCGCAGACGGACTTCCAAAAGCCCCCCTTTCGATACCAGGGACACCCACAACGGATATATCCCTCAAAATCTCGCCATCGAATATTTTCAAGATAACAAGTCATAGTAAATACTGAATAATTAATTTAATAGTATAAAATGTTATTAAATAATCAAAATTGTTATTATTTGTTTGATAAGGTGTAATGTGAAGCATGGTTTGATGGATTACATTTTAACGAGTACGTCCATTATACAATTAACAATTAACTCCATTATATAATCTAATTAAATAAATTACGAAATACTTTGAATAATGTATATTTTGTGATGAAAACTCACAAAGTTTCGACATCGCTGTAAGTACATACAATACTATATTATAACATGTCTGTGTAGTTTACGCTTTATGTAAATGTGGAGTGTTGTTTATTTGTGCGAAGCCGCTTCTCATTCTCCCTCCGATCGGGTGAAAGCAACCTTTGCCAAACTCAAATACCTTTCTATTTACAAGAATGCGCGCTGCCTGTGTTTGAGTCTTGGGACATGGCACGCTTCCATGTGACGAGGCCAAAGACCTGATGGAAGTCGTCCCGACGAGGCTTTCGGAGACCCACCACCACCACCACCACCATCACCTTGTTTCATCGAAGACTACTTTCGAGATGCCGCACAGGTCCCGTTTCTCACAATGCGACGACCCGGTCATCCGAACAGAATTTAACGCCAGCTGTTCTCGGGACGTTTTGTGACGAATGTGCGTGCGTGTGATGCCGCGAGGAATGCCTGATGCGCTGCCACTGCTAATAATAATAATAATAAAATTTATTGTCAAAAATTCAGTACAAACTGCGTATGACCATGTGGAGGACAATAAACTAATTTACTCTCCGGAAGCAAGCAAGGGACGTATTCCATCGATTCCGATCAAGGGCCCTAAGGCAGAGGCGGATTCAAAAATTTCAGCAAAAGTTCCTAGATAAAATGAAAAGTTAGCTGCGAGTTATAATACTAATAGAATGTCAATATGTTTATAATTTTACGCAAAAAATTACATGTACAAGTTATTATCGAACTATAGATTATTCTGAGTATAGTATTTAAAAATCATAAGAGTTGAAAAAAAACGACACTAAATTCACGATTTATTGTTACAATAAACGTGCCCCTAGACAAACCCTAGAGAACCTGTATAATAAATCCGCCTCTACGCGAAGGAAAAACGGAGAAAAATCCGGACCAGGATGGGGCTACAGAATTTATGTACACAACCGTGCCAAAGTTGAGTACACATAAAACTAAATAATTATGAGCCATACGGCAACACAATCATGCAAGAAAATAGTTTTTGAAATTGTTGTAAGTTATTTAAAAAGTGCTACAGCAATGGCGTGATAAAGTACAAGACGGATTTAACTTTTGTTAAAATCAATAAATTCTTTTACAGTGTAGAAGCACTGGTGCAGGAGGTAGTTTTTAACCGCGGATTTGAAGAGATTCAATTTCATAATGTCTTTTATATTCTTGGGCAAAGAATTATATAGAACGATTCCCGAATGATATGGTCCTTTTTGGCAAAGAGTGGTTGACACTCTAGGCCGATGAATATTATTACTATTGCGAATATTGTGTTCGTGAACGAGACTGTTTCGTATAAAGCAAGGGTGGTGCTTCAGTAATTCGGTCTTAACAAACACGACCGTTTCATAAATATAAACGCAGGGAAGTGTTAAGATATTTAATTCCTTGAATAAAGGTTTACAAGTGCTATAAATCTTAATTCTAGATATACCCTTTTTACAGTTGTAGGCTTGTTATTTTGTACGGCATGAAAGCAATTCAAGATTAATCGATGAACTTGCGTATGTGAGGAGCCAGAAGATGTAGTCGTACCAACGTTTCGACCTTTATTAAAAAATCACCCATTCTTGTGCAATGCTCTGTTCACTGCATGTGGACTGAAATTATGTTCCTGGCACCCACCCACGTGTTACACGCACACACAAATTATGCATCTTTCATGTGGCGATGATTCGTAATCGCATCTCCTCTTACGATTAACTAACCCTGGAAGCAGATAACCGAAGCGCTGGAGAGTGAGTTATATGATTTCCTTACGATCCTCAATATCGTTCCGTATTAGTTATAAATTCGTATAAAAAATAAGTTAGTACAATGACGCATATTCTTCTATTTACGTCCATTATATAATTAAGATAAATAAATTATCTTTAACTTATCTTAATTTGTTTATACCTGACGAAGACTCCACTCAGGATGTGAAACGTAGTGTTCGTATAAAAATGATAATAACTCGTATAAAAAAGATTGCTCCGAACGCATAGATGGGGCTGTATTAGGAACCCTTTCTGGTCTCAAATTATAGTTATTGTTCCGTGTGACAAGTGCCCCTTGTCTTCTATGTTTCAATAGACCGCTGTTTGCGTCTGGCCACTGCACGGTCTTCTTTATTTATTTATTTATTTATTTATTTTTACTCTTGGCATTCGCTCATGCATCTATCCATCGTGTATGGAAATGCTCTTATGCAACATGTTGGTTCGCTTTTGCCTTTTGGTACCTGCGTCATATGGGGGGACGGAAGTGGAGTAGACCGCTTCGTACGGCGCCGCTCTGGAAATTACCATTCGTCTTTTTTACTCTTTCTCTCTGTATTGTTCTGTATTGTCCGTCGGAAATCGTGACTCGAACAGTGAATGAGAATAGCTGTGTCGCTGTTCCTTCTTTGAACTCTCTACACTTTTCGGGTGTCGATGTTCTTTAGTATGCGTTGACGGGTGAAGAGCGTACGTCGAATTGACACAAGTAGATCCATGAATGTGTATTTGCTATATTTTTAAACAACACAAATTAATTCCTTAAGAAAAACAACAAAACATTTGTTTTGAATCAATTGTAATACTTTACCAAGGTCCAATTCATTCACTTTGAGAACAGGTTTGGATGTGAGATCCGAATCCAGAGGAAGTAAAAGGATTTCTCGAAACCTTTGGATCATCCTTTCTCACCCTTTCGATATGACATCCCAACCTTATAGTATCAAATGTCATATACAATGTTTGGAGAAATCCTTCCCTTCCCTTCAAAATTGGTCTCACAGCCGCCATAGTGTTTTTGTCGGTGTTCTGATATGTCGGTGATAGAGATTAGAAATTTGGGATACGTTAATAAATGAACCTCATTTATCTGGAGTTATTTGGACCACCAGTTATCCGAATAATGAAAACCCTTTATTCAGATACTATGTGAGATAAACATTAAACTGTGTACTATGGAGAAAAAGTCTCGCCATGCAGGATATATCGAGATTAAGTAACAAGAAAAATTACCCCAACACTGACATTGAAAAAACACTTGATTACACAATAGAAAAGTACAACACGCTGAGACAGGCGAATAAACCACAAATAGAGAACTCGAAATATTTAATTACGTGTTGCAGGTTATAATACGATCACTGCAAAGAGCAATTAAGGATGGAATTAAGGAAATAAAGTGATCAACTTTTTCACTCACGAAGTAGGTACCGCGAATTTTAAACTTTACGTAAGCTCCTCAGCAAAATAGAAAATAAAAAAGAAATATCGATTATCCGGGCAAACAAAGTTCAACTGTATTTAATAAATAAATTCATCCATAAAGAAAAGTTAATAATGAGTGTCATTGTATTGAGAAATTCAACTTCACTAGTCGCAGTATGTCTGTGAAGGATACTTGGCTTTCGGCCGCGCTACAATGGATGTGACAATAACATCGTTTCAGCAAATTACTTGTCCCGCTCTGCTTCAATGTCACTCTGCGGACGGCTGCAGCGGCGGAGACGCGCTTCTCTCTGCCTCGTGTTGCTTCACGTGACGGCCAGAGAAATATCTTAATCGCGCAATCATCGTGTACTGCACGAATCGTAAATAGCTTATTTCGATGCCTAAAATTATTGAATTTTAATTCGAGACCGTAAAGTTTTCTTTGCTCAACTATTCAACTGCCTTGAACGTTGGTGCGCTCAACTTTGAATAGAATAATATCATTATTTTAGCGTTTTTGATTTGACCTGAAAGTGTCTCTTTTTTTTTCTTTTTTTTTTTTTAATTTGTGGGGCTTTTACGGCTCATGTCGACATCCAAGGTCATTGGAGCCCGAAAAACTCGTACAGGTAGGGAAAATGCAGTTACGCAATAGGGAGAGCCAACATGACTCTCCCCGCGTGTGGGACTCGCCGAATGACTCAACCCTACCCACTAAAAACTCTCCTGAATTACAAGGTCAGGAAAGAGAAAGGAAGGATCCTAGCACTAGTAAGTGGAAGTAATGCCAGACTCGGCTCGGGGCCCCGTGTTCGCCAAACACGTACTTACTAGATGTAAGTCCCTTGGGGGGCTGGAAGTATCAATTGTGCTCTGTTTTAGAAGGCAACGATTATTTTTTGCCGTTTACTACACTTCAGCACAACGAACATGTACATGGAAGTGAATAGAAGTCCGTCCGATAGCAAAAATTCAATATTCTCGTGAGTTACTTGAGAAATAAAGTTTCTTCGTTAAAACGCCCAGATATGAAGGTGAGTTGTAATTACCATTTGCGAATACATTGACGAAATCACCACGGGTTACCCTGGTAACAATTTATTTGTTTCGCAACATGCTTTCGACGCCTGCGCCGTCGTCACTAGGGAATATGTCACCTTTGACGAAACGTGGTTTCTCGACCCACATCGGGTGGAATGGGACGCACTCGACGAGCAGAATGTTCGAACTCGCATCGAACGAACGAGCGACTCAAACACGTTCATTGTTGATGACGGCCATGCCGTCGAAACCAAGAAATGGGTTACCGTGGCAAAACGAGGAAATTTCGACAATGTAAGTATTTCTTACGACTACGCTACGCCTGCTTTCCGAACGAACGTCCGCATACTTGGAAGTTTGTGTGTTTTCTTTTGACGATGTGGATTTTACCTACGTGTCAAGTACATAAGATACGTTTGAAAACGCGGAGTATCAATCAGTAAGTCGATACTCTTTCATCGACCCCTCGCGCGATTTCTCTTCTGTTACCAGAGGGCGACTGACTGACTCTCACTCTTCACCTCCGGATTTGCTCAGACTTTGAATAAAATACGAGAGAAAGCTTCGCGTGGGTTTTGCTCTGGGCTTCGATGCAAAGTAGATGCATCGCAGACACACTTTCTATTAAACTTGAATGGAATAATAGGAACTTTCGTGACATTTAGGGAAGTGCATGATTGCAATTTCTTGGGCGTCAAAAGAGCTTACGAGCACACGTCAGTGAAAGTCTCACTCTCCTCACTCTACGAGAAGAGATGAAAAATTAATTGAAATTCCTTATTTCGTAGAGTTTTATTGCCTATTTACGAATTTCTTTCACTAATTTGAAAATGGAGGGACGCACACGTTCGTAAATGTTTTTTTAACTTGATTTTACAATGTAAGAACAAGTGGTTATTGTTCTTCGTTCACTCTGCCTAATTAATGTATTGATTATTGTTGTGTCCCCCTGGGGACTTACATCTAGTAAGTACGTGTTTGGCAAACACGGGGTCCCGAGCTGAGTCTGGCATTACTTCCACTTACTTGTGCTTGACTCCTTCCTTTCTCTTTCCTGATCTCCCTTGGTCACGTCTTGTTCTTTTCGATCCCGACTCCATTAGGACTAGGNATTTTCCTCTTTCTTCTTCTTCTTTTTTTAATGTTTTAAGTAAAGACTTGAGATATGCTAGGATAAGAGTTTTGAGTTGTAATTCAGGAGGGTTTTTAGTGGGTATGGCTGAGTTATTCGGCGAGTCCTACACGAGGGGAGAGTCATGTTGGCTCTCCCTAGTGCGTAACTGCATTTTCCCTACCTGTACAAGTTTTAAGGGCTCTAATGATGTTGACGAGCCCTAAAGCCCCACACACACAAAAAAAACAAAAAGATTATTGTTGTGCAAATATATTCGTTCTTGTTGTAACGTTCTTGGGTGCTATAGAATGGCGTAATCTGAACAAGTTATTCATTTTATTTGTTTATTTCCTGTCTTTAATTTCTTTAATCAGACCATCAGGCGAAGAGGTCCACCTCATCTGTATCTCGGGATTCAATAATACACTGACCGAAAATCATTGGCACATTGAGAAGTAATTATGTGAAATTACCTTATCGGAACAAATAGTTTTACCTCTCATTTTAATATAGGGGTAAGAAAGTGAAAATTTCTTCACCATTTCCTGCTAAGATGATCTGGAGAAAGAAAATCTTGAAAGAAAGCGCACGGGACATGTATGTAATTGTGAGAAACGGAAACCATCGTGCAGTTGGTATTCCTGTTGCATTGTAATTGGGACTTTTATATTTTAGAAAATATGTCGAGTAAAATGAAACGTAGTGTAAGTCGGTGTAAATAACGAAGATTTTGTATGTTACTTTCTTTCAAAACACCCAAAACCTTTCTTTTCGAGTTTTACTTTTCACGTGAACGAATAATTTTTATTTTCCCTAATTTAAGTCTGTGCTTCGTCGAGAACACAATGATTTTCCTTTCGGAATCTTAGTTCCTGAATAAAAGAATACGTTTGTTTAAATCAATTGTTTTAATTCATTTAACAATTGAGTGACCTGCAGGATTTTAACGGAAATATTAATAGAGTCTCGTTATTCTCGTAACATAATGCTTCAGTTAAGAGAATTTAAAGTTCCGAAGATATATATTTGCATTTTATACTTTTTTTCGTGGGAATCTTAATGAGAGAATGGAGATGAGATTTTGTATATGTGTGTGATGAAATTTAACGGTTGTCTGTCTCCCGTTCTGTTGAACAATCTGTCAACTTGGGCTATGTTAAAAGCATTTTGGAGCAAGTTTTAGAACTAGAATGAGGGAAGTTATTGCTGGAAATTTTGTGGAGGTATTTGATAAGGAATACAAGTTAGTTATTTGTTAATTTTCCCTCGCCGTAGCTCTTAGTTACCTTTCCTTTACCCTCGTTCAACTCGTCGGCGTCAATTTCCATCGTGCGTTTGAATATTTGCTGTTGTATATCTCGCTGTCTCTTCCCCTCCGTGTATTCGCGAGTGCGGAAAAATACTCATCGCTCGAGACGACGCGGAACGAATCGTGTGTTTATTCTTTGCTCTCGAGTCCTTCAGAGTGGGCAGATCCTTTAGTAAAAGTCACCATACTTTGCTTTCAGAAATTCAACTTCAGAGACAAAAAAACATGAACGGAAATGCACTGTGTTNTTAGTTTATTTCGTATTAGTCGCAGTAAATTACTTTATTGTCCTCAATGTGGTCTTACGCAGTTTGAAACAGCTCTCTTGACCGTAAATTATTGACATATTTATTTATTGTCACGTGATAAGGGTACCTCGCGTTCAGTTGGCAAGACATTCGAAATTGAATTCATAACCAACCTCGGACAACAATCGATTCACTTGCTCTAGTGGCGCTGTTATGTTCTTTCTGCATCGAGCAAAGTGTGGAACGAATATTACTTTGTGTCTTAGTTTGTAGTGGTATTAACTTGTATTTGTTCACAGTAAATAGTCGCTTTTGTGACTACTATAACTATTTATTTGGATATTACTTAAATTCTTTGTGACCACGTTTTTATTGAAATTTTCCTACCATGCTTTCCTTGAAATTTCGCGTGTTTCAAGGATTTGTTTCGTAGAGGTTGGTAATTTGTTTAAGGCAGCCATATTGAATAATTTTAGGTAAAGTATCGTGACTTTGAGCATATATAAAGGGGAGAGGAACGACAGCTGATTGGCTCCGCTGAAATACTTCGGATCGAACCCAGGTGCCACCTAGCTGGTAGCTAGATACACAATTCTTGTTTTAGAGCAGTAAGAGGTAGGTAGTTTATTAGTTCTCATACCTCACGTACTTTGACATTTGACGCTTAAGAATTGTTTAATTGGGATCATTGGATCAGCGTCTAATTTATTTCACAAACGAAAATCTTGAGTGACCATTTTTCTTCGGGCTGTGTGAATATACGAGGTAGCGATCTCAACTGACCGCATGTTTGTCATATGCTACATTTGGCAGTTTGGGAGCTCTCATGTCCGAGCTGTTAATACCGCGTGGCCAACTCTCCCTATTATAGCCATTTTCCTGTACATTGAATGTAATATGTGTGTTCTAGCTGTATTACCTCTAAATTAGGTAGATTCGATCTTTTGAATTAGAAATTAATGTATTGTCACCAAAGCGTCTCTCCCACGCGCTCCCAAAATCCGGTACATCCCCGTCCGACCACAGGGGTATGAGAATTTAGAAAGACAGACCCGCTACTAAAGTCTAGCTGCCGTACGAAGAGTTACGAAATTCGGGAGAAGTGCCAACCTACTCAACTGATTCCTCCTGTGACGTGCGTTACTCGACTTCGCGGTATTTTCATCTTATATGTTGTATTCACTACCACCGAACTTGATGAAATACCTCTAGGAGAGCCTGTCATAAAAAAAACTCGTTTTTTAAATCCTTTGTAGAGTAACACAAAATTTACATTCCTATTAATAAAATATATTACATAAATTATCCAAGAAATCTTAATTTTTTAATCTACTTTCAACGAAATTCAGTTTACGGTAGTCTCTGCGTTGTTTCCATAGCGTTGGTACACCCGTAAGGTAGTGTAAGTGCTACCAAACGAGGATTTTAATATCAATCGAGAATCCGAGGCAGTCCAAGTCTTAACGAGTGTTAAGGGGTTTTTGTTCTAAAATATTGGTGGTGGCTGCCCTGAAACGCCACTCGAGTCCGCCATATTTGTTCTTTTGGTGTCCAAACTCTCGATAACTTGAGTATATGTCGGAGCCGGCGCTTCTCTCCCCACGTAGTACTCTACGGAGAGCCGGAGTCTATCTCTCTGTCTCTTTTGCCGGTACAGCATCTTTGCTAGCGACGCCGCAAAGCCGCCTCCGCGCGCGGCCTTAACGACTCGCCGATGTTCGCCGGCCTTCCTGAACGCGCGCAGAACTGGCGGAGCAACTTGAGCCGCCTCCGCGTCGAGTGGAGTGCGCTGGCGGCGGCGGCTGCATCTGCACCGAGACAGACGGCCACAGGCCTCGATCCTATCTTCACGGGCGAAGCCAACACAGATTTATGTACTGCGTTCTTACGCGTACGGCTTGTTGTTCCATCTAAACGCGTATCTTCATCGAGGAGAGTATGACGTTGAGTTGAAGGGGTCGCGGATGCGGAGGTGTATCCCTGCGCGGGGGACGTGAGGTAAAGTAGTTGAACGCGGCGTCGAACTCGTACTCGCCCACTCCGCCCATACTTCAACAGTTACAATATGTCAATATGTTTGTAAATTTACATGTACAAGTTATTATCGAACTATAGATTATTCCGAGTATAGTGTTTAAAAATCATAAGAGTTGAAAAAAACAACAACTAAATTCACGATTTATTGTTACAATAAACACGCCCCTAGACAAAACCTAGAGAACCTGTATAAGAAATCCGCCTCTACCCGAAGGAAAAACGGAGAAAAACCCGGGCAAATGCTTTGATTCGATTTATTACCACTTTCTTGAAGTCGTAGAAGTCTTTTGTGTGCCCTTCAATTTATCTATTGAACACTTTACTTTTTTTAATTCTGCCGCAATCGATGTTAAATACCTTTAGCTTCATTCGATGCATTTTAGTTGCATTAAATATGTGTATACGTTTGACTGTAGCGTACTTTGGACTGTGAATACGATAATAGGAATTTCTTTTTTCATACTCGTGGGCTCATTGTTGACTCACCGTCGATGACCCCTTTTCATCCGAAACTGAGGGGATGGAAATATTTTTGTTCTTTTTTTAAGGGGCGCGTGTCATGAATGTACCTTGGAGTACGGGAATGTTAAATCTGCCACTGGGAATGGAGGGGATGGTCCTCAGCAGCTCCCTCTCTCAGAGTAGTTTGTTGACCTCCAGGTGGTCATACGCAGTTAGCCACTGCCTTTCTCATGGTAATTTATTTACTTAATGCGCTTTTCTTGGAATAGTAGTTAATGCAGGTTGCCTTGAACTTCAGTTTGAGTTTTCTTCATTGAAAAAGAAACTTTTTATGTTTCCGTTCTCTGTCTATTGTAAGTCAAGATGCTCTAATGACCTTTATGTTGGCGAGCCCTAAAACCCCTTCTTTGTTGACGAAACTGAGACAGAGTGGGGTGTAGACTTCAAATTCTCACTTCGCATAATATAGCCGTGTTCTGTTTTTATGAGTATTTATTGCCCGTAATGTTGAGTTATTGTTAGTGACGATTGAAATGAGTTAAAACCAATTGCCTTCGTCGTGTCGTGTTGAAATGCGATCACTTCTCCTTCTGCGAAGAGAGAGAGAGAGAGAGACTTTGTAGTAAAGGAAGGATTATAGATATCGAAGGAGTCGGTTTGGATATTTGTTTATGATTACGCCGACCACACTTCACAGTTGTCCCATCGCTTCTCGAGTGCAAAAAGTGTAAATAAGTAGGTTCAAAAAGAAATTGCTATTATTATTTTTTCTTTTTTCATAAGACGATGATATGAAGGAGGTGAGTTGTAGGAGTGAGTTGTTTTTGTAGTTGCCGTTTGTAAATACATCAACGGAATTCCAAGTTTTCTCATTGTGACCAATTTATTTTTTAAATCGCTTTCAACAGCATGGCCGTCATCATCAATGAATCTGAGTGTTGGAAATTTCTGGTAGGAAAGCATATTATGAAACAAATAAATTGGTTATCCTGGGAAAACGTGGAAATTTCATTAATATAAGATTAATAAACCCAGTAATTATCATATGGCTTAGTTTTTAAGCGTCGTTTTACTTCAGAAGGTCAGATGACGCGGGACGGTTTGTACAGACACCCGTGGTTTTCATTTTGTATCGAGAATAAGGGAAGAAGCTTTTGCATTGCTTTAATTGTTGTCGTATGATATGAGCGATAAATAAGGATTTGATTTTTTAGAATGTACTCTTTCAAATGAATGAATACTGCTGATACTGTGTGGCGCGGGCGCAGTACAAAGCACGTGCAAATGAGTCGAGATTTCAATGCCGAGCTAACGGTTGCACCAACCTTAAGCAGCTGCGCGGGAAAAGGACTAGATTTTGTGAGACAATCACATTATCAAGTGTTTGAACAGCACTTGCGAAACATCTAAGAGACGTATTCACGTTCGGCTCTCATTGCGGAAGACGTAGAAATAATGTCTTCAAGGTTGAAGAAGAGAACAACGTATTTCTTGAATACCTCTTTTAAAAGAAAGACGGAAATACGAAAGCTGCGTCGTATGTTTTTCGTGTCTTTTTCATCAACGANATTTCTTGAATACCTCTTTTAAAAGAAAGACGGAAATACGAAAGCTGCGTCGTATGTTTTTCGTGTCTTTCTCATCTTTATTCGTATATGTCGATTATTTTGCGAATAATTTCTCCACTCTGTGGAATTCCGAAATCTGTTCTTAACGAGTTCTGCACTACAGTGGCAGTGTCTGCAGAACGTGCTATGCTGGTGGAAGTGTGCAACCCTTGTACAGGAATCTGTTCCCTTAATTCGTTCTGCAAATAATCGACAAATGAGCGCTTTCGTATTCCGAATTACGATTGATTTTATGAATCCATTTTCGTAGTTACCACGATACAGGTGTCGTATGTCACGTGAACCGTTGACGTCGCCGCAGTACTTGTAAAGAGAAACTCGCTAATTTTATTCGACCGGTGCGAATGTGGCACTGAACGGAAAACTTGTACTTCAAAGAATACAAAGGTACAAAAAAGAAAATTGAATTATAATGGAAAAACTAGTATCGAATTGTATGGCAGTGTAGTCACCATATGGCAGTGTTACTGTCCGTAGAGCAAGCTCTCCCCACGTTTTTCTGAATTTAACCTCACTGTGTAAAACTAGTCACAATAACAATTCTTTAGTTGTACGCTATGACACCAAATTTATCTGACCTCTGAAAATTCCAAACATTATCCGTCCTGTTGAAATCACAATAAAAATTGGGATAAATAATTGTTTTAATGTTACTTTCCCGGAATAAATGTTATTGTGTGTGAATTTAGGAAATGGAATTTCATTTAAAATTGACTTTTACATCGATCAGTTATTCGATTTAAAAAACAGAAACATTTTCGTATAAAAAGAAGTGAGCAAAGCGATGCCGTGTTAAGGAACAATATGTAATTTCATATGAACATTTCGATTCAGGTGGAGATGATTATTTGAACGAAAATTTCGTAACCTCGCGAGCGATGGGTTTTTGCAAAAGAACTCTCATATCGTTGGAAATCATTCTTGTAACTTATTTGATTTATGGTGTTACTTGTTTCAACAAGTAGCAGCTCTCTAAATGTGCGTTGGGAGGGAGCACCGATGATTTACTGTCCCTCTATTGAGTGCTTGTTCGCTGGCTTCCTCTCTCTTGTGGCGACCACCGACCCTTTCGCAGACTACTTTGGGTTCTTTTGCTCTGTTTAGACGCGCTCAATTCAGCGTCTCTCAGAGTCAAAGCGTGATTGATGAGGTCACACGACACGACGAGACGATCAAAGAATGCTGCGTCTGGCATTTGCTTTCCCCCCCCCCTTTTTTCTATTTTCTTTTTGGCTGCATTATTGGAATGACACGATCCGGATGATAGTTGGTATTCAGAAAAGGTTTCTTTTGCGATCCGACGCGTTGCGAATTGTGTAATGAAGAAATTTTGAGGAGAATGTTACTTAGATAATTTCAACGATAGACATACTCGCGGTGGAACGTGTTTTGGAACAAATTCTGGATATTACTCACAAAAATTTTTAAAAAAATGTTCATTCAAAAGTTTACCTTGGATTTGCTGCTATTCATATTGAGAGCATTATGAGTTTAAGGAGAAATGCGTTATTTTTTCTCTCTCACATGTGAAGAAGAAGATAATTTTGACTTCTTAATCCCGGAGTTCAGAAAAAGATGGAAAATTTCACTTATAATTTCTAAAGATTCACTTATTGATTGTAATTTTTTTATCGATTTCTGGCGAAACAGATTCAGAACAATTTTCAAATTATCTCATTTAATTATTTTCTTGTCACGTGCCGATTATTTTGCAAAATATTCACTGAGCAAAAATTATGTCCCTGTAACATGAATATATTTACCAAAATGTTTTTCACTTCATTTAATCGACTTTTTTTTCGCCGGGGCTTTTCTCCCAGACTCGTATTGAGGGCTCCGCCCCCCGAATATGCAAAATCCATGCAAAACTCCCACTTGTGCCCGAAACGCCCGAACCGGGCTCCGAGCGAAGACCTTCGGGGAAACACGCGGGTGATTCCTAATTAATATTTTTCTATTTTGCGCACCACCTGTGCTCAGTCAACGGCGACACGGTTAGAAATTTGTTTCTATTTGTTTGAAACCTCTGAATGTGTATCGCGAGACGAGGTGTGTGACGGTTTATTAAAATTATTCTTAATTTCGTTTTTAATCAAAAGCGGCTCTTTTTCTTTGGCGATAACACTCTGTAAGAAGTAGGCGAAGAGGATGCAATGTCGTTTGCTGCGAGATGAGTGGAATCCGCGTGTGAAAGCCTCAACTACTCCCCGTGTGCACATTTGCATCCTGTACATATGCACATGCGAAACCGTGTTGTGTGAGGTGCGTCTTATCTTCGATAACGAAATGCAAACACCGACACGCAACGGAGGTCGAATGGAGGGCGGCGACGCGTCTTTAGATCCGAACAGAGGCCGGTCGGTATTCACGCAGCGAATGCTCATCGTCAACAATCATTGGCGACTATTGTTCGATTTTCTCTTCACTACGTTACGTATATGAGCTATTGCTCTGTAAAACTGCAAGTATTATTTCATTATAATAAGCCACTCAAAGTTCATTTAAAGAACTATTCTTAAAGTATTTCAAACTAATAACATTGACATATGCCTACACATACGGGTAAGTAAGTACGAAAAAAACACTTCGGATAATCAAACAGTAAAGATGTGCGTCGTTCTGTTATAAATACGGAAATCTATATTTTAGAAATACCCAGAACTTAAACAAACGGAACTCTTCTCAAACATCGAAACTAATATATTTTTCCCACGTAAATAGTAAATGCTTCTCGCAAAGAGATAGTGAAATTTTTCTCAGCTAAAACAATTGGGAATCATCATCGTTTATGTTCTTGATCGTTTCGTTGCTTCGTAAACAAACCACGGAGCAGAACGGCGACGTAAGAAGAGGCTGGCCGACGAGAAATCGCGACGAGTGCTCCATAATAGCCAGGAAAATGAAAAAAGATGGTTGGCAGAATATTCGGTGAGACAGGAATACGCTATGCCAATTTAGTGCTAATTTCATTATATTTAACAAAAAAAAGAAAAAGAATTTGGGTAATATTTTCATCTTTAGAATACCCCTCCAACATCGAATAGGTTTTACGTTTTCTTCTGTCAAAAATTCAAAATTTCTCTTTCACATAATAGTTGAATGAGTTAAAAGGAAATTGCACCTTCTCTCCACGGTGGGTTTTTCCGCCGTCTGTCCATACGAATATATAAATAAGAAAAGCAAAAATGTGTGTCCGTTTCCTACTTCATCACGGCGTCTTGCCTCGGAAGCGAATATTCTACTTGCATATGGCTGCGGGCGAGTGGTGGATGCGTTGCTCTGACAAAAGTGAAGAGAAATTCCGGGTAAAAACAGATTTGGAATAAGGGAAAACTTTGTAATTTGTATTTGTAGATTTATTTTGCATTCCAAGGCACAGGTTGAAGAGAATAATAAATATGATAATGAGGAAAATAAGTTATTGAATAAAAGATTAAATAAATACTTGTTGCTGCGAATGGAAGTCCACTGAGGATGCACCCCCATTAGAAGGAAATTCGGCGGTGGTGGTCTTCCTCCTACCTCCTCCTCGCTGGAGACCTGTGCTGTGCTGCGCTGTGTCTGAAGAGACGGCGGGCGCTGCGTGACGCTCGTATACCCAGTTGAAAGAAGCCGACATTCCACGCGCTGATCAATGAAGCGCATCACAGAGGAACGCAAAGGTTCCGCACTCTGCGATCTACACCCAGAGATCAATTGCAATTTGCACAGCGATCTCCTCTCGGACTCAAATGGGACTCTAACCAGAGTCTTCGTTCATTAGCCGCGTTTTCTTTGTCTCTTCGAAAACGTTCTCGACAATGCGACTAGACGAAACACGTAGATCGTGACGATTCCTGAGGAAGTGCATCGACCATTGTAGAAAGTAGATCTGTAACGGAATGTTCCCCCTTTTTTCTTCTTTGACTCGCAGAAGAGAATCCCGTTTGCTACATGGATTATGCGTCGTGGCTGTCGTCCATGTTGATACGGGCGCATCATCTATTTTCATAAACATTTCGCGATCCG
>NNCF01126096.1:516883-535258 GCA_002313205.1 Laupala kohalensis | reverse complement strand
TTTGTGAGATATGTTTTGGTGTGTTGTAGATCAGGAGGGTTTTTAGTGGGTAGGGTTGAATCATTCGACGAGTCCCACACGCGGGGAGAGTCATGTTGGCTCTCCTTAGTGCGTAGCTGCATTTTCCCTACCTCTACAAGTTTTTGACCATGGATATCGACATGAGCCGTAAAGCCCCACAAAATAAATAAATAAATAAATAAAGTTTGACGCCATAATTTATTTTGATTATCGCGTACGCTTGCGGTTTGACCTAATTGCGATTGTGACTCCACGCCAAACCAAACATGATTCGCGGAAGTTGCGAATTCACGCGTTTCTTAATTGTTTCAGCAGTCGATAAGAACAATTCGTGGAACTGTTAACAATTGTTTCAAATGTTTCGGAAAGTGTTAGCGCCGCGACAGTGAGACGAAACGATGGAGATATTTAGCTCCGTTTGCGAAGACGTGATAGAAGACACCGTTGACGTGGCATCTCAATCCCTCTACCCTTTTACTGACGACTGCACCCACTCCGTCTGCAACCACCGATTCCTTCTCCAACTGCTTCAGTGTCGTTTCAACGACGACGCGCAAAGAGTTACTTCTTTCATCAGCCTTTACTTCGTCTAATGCCCAGCTTTGTCTTATTTCTATTTCTGATAAGATTTAATTTTTTTAATGTAAAAGCGAAGAAGGAAGAAAAAAAGTCACAGAATGTCGCAAGGTGGAAACGTGAGGTATAAACCCAAGAGAAATTTATATTTCATTATTTAAACAAATAATTAAATAATGTACAATAGAAGAAATAACGGGAAAGAAGCCTTGCAATGTGAAATGTGATGGGCGTGGTAGGTGTCCAGAAGACAATGTCCAGCTCAATAAAAATGAAAAAATAAAAAGAATGAAATGAAATAATGATAACGCTTTACTTTTAAACAATGATTTTTGAGATATTCATAATTTCCCTTTATGAAATTACTTGTTTATTGTTAGGAGATTTTATCTGCTGGGATGTTCTTCTCAACCGTTAAGTAATTTTTTCGTGCATGTTAATGTGAGGGAAAATTAATCCATCGGTCAGGGAATTTTGAGATGGAGTATCACTAGCCACCCTGTGCGTACTTCTGAAATTCCTTTTTTTGAATTTTATCAAATTCAATTTTGCTGGTATTCCATAAATATTATAATACGCGCCTGACTACTTTTATCATTTTGGGAGTGTGAAGCTGAAATATTAAATCCGCCGCTGCCTTAGGGTCCTTGATCGGAATTGATGGAATACGTCCCTTGCTTGCTTCCGGAGAGTAAATTAGTTTATTGTCCTCCACGTGGTCATACATGGCAGTTTGTACTGTTTTTTGACAATAAATTTAAATAAAATAAATACAAATATAAATATTATTTTGTTTGACCTGGACATTATTCGAAATTTCCTACTAGACTTGGTAGTGTTACGTGAGTAAATTATGCTTTACCTAAGAACAAATTCTGGATATTACTCACAATTTTTTTTTTTAATGTTCATTTATAATAAATTTATTGTCAAAAAACAGTACAAACTGCGTATGATCAAATGGAGGACAGTAAACTTATTTACTCTCCGGAAGCAAGCAAGGGACCATCCCAGCAATTCCTCACTTCACTCGTAACAAAAAAATAGTTCGGTACGTTTTATGAAATTAACAAAATACCAACACATTTGATTTTGATTAAACACAAAAAAGTAATTTCTGTTGTACGCATTATTATCAAACTATAAATTGATCGGAAAATATTTTTTTTATAAATCGTAAGTAAGAAAGTGACAGTAAATTCGAGATTTACTATTTCAAAAGATGATGGATGCTCTTAGACAAGATGAAAAGTGAAAGGAAAATCGGAGAAATACCCGGGCCAGGGTGGGGTTACAGAACTATAAATACTATTCCAATTGAAGGTAGTGTGTATTTTTGTAAATGAGTTTCGCCGTGTTTTACATGCGTGAGATGTCTCGTGCGCGTCCCCATTCGCGTGTGGCGATGAAATTCCTCTCACTTCCTCGCTGACGCCATCTCTCCATATCGCTCGGTTTTCCTCAACCGTGACGACACGGCTCCGTCGTCAACAGAAGGCGCTGCTTGTGCTGGAGAAATGGGACGCGACTAATTGTGATTTTGTACGCGCGTCTGTAAGAATAACTTTATTGTTCAGAGTTAATGGATCCCTTCTTACATTTCAACGTATGATTTTTTTCTGTGTAGATAGGTAATATGTTTTTCTCTAAAAAAGAATTGTAGTTTGTTTTTTTCATAGACGCTGCATTTGCAAAAAATTGTGATTACGACGCGGAGAAGAAAGAATTAATCCTATTTTTATTCCCTTTTTCTCATTCGTGTTCCACGAAAAAGCCGCGTTTTCTCATACATTATTGTGAACTGTGGCTGGGTCCTGCTAAGGCGGGAGCCCATGCATAACTAACCACAAAGCTAAGGAAGGTGTCATTCAATTTTGTATTTTTTTTAAGCACCGTCCCTCCCCCATGTCACACTTTGTCACAAAATATTAATTTTTAGCCCGCCCCTTTCCAATATGACGTAACAACTCTAAAAAAATCCTTACCCTATGGTGACTGGCGAAAATACAATCCATGGGAGAACTCAAAATGAAACTATTTATATTGCTTGGTTAAGAGAGTAACATTGCCGCGGATTCCTAGCAATTAACCTTCTGCTTGAATAACGTTACATGAGCTCATTGTCATGAAGGCTAAAATACACTAAGTAGAATTTGATCTTTCGGTGTGTAAGAATGAAAGCTATGACAAATGCCATAAAAATTTGCAGTGAACCTTGACTTGAAAACAAGATCTAGAAGCACGTATGAACTATGTTTAAATTTCTATTGAAATGTCAGTTACGTAACCGAATACACTTATCATCTTCATAAACCTTCCTCAACACTTCAGTACTTAATTATCTTTCTCGTTCTCCAGAATATTTATCTTAATTATCTTTCTCCAGAATATTTGACCAAGATTCATTTAACGTGTTCCTCAACACTGCTAAAATACATCTGTAAGTTCTATTAGTCCATACTTATACCAGTTAAAATACTCGCGTGGTTTTTACTGTACTTCCAATCTTCGTAAAATTTTATAACTTTTCTCTTAGCGAGGAAACAAACAACTTGAATTGATTTTTCATGTGAATATTTCTTTTGAAACTAAAATAATACTAAAAGATGAAACAATAAAGAATTTTTTAAATAATAAGAATGGAAATTATATTCTATGCAGTAAAACAAGAAAGAGGAAAAGCGAAGCTTCGGTTTTCAAAAATTTATTGAAATAATTCATAAAATTGTCTGAAAAAAACATTATTGTGCTAGTTGTGACTGTATATACAAATCTTTATAAGTTATAATAAATCTTAATAATAAATTTATTATCAAAAGAGCAGTGACAAACTGTGTATGACATCGTGGAGGACAACAAACTAATTTACTCTCCGGAAGCAAACAAGGGACGTATTCCATCAAATGCGAACAGATGCGGATTTAACGTTTCAGCGCATGTGTGTTGTGCTCGCTTCGTATTATCTGCGCAAATATTATGCTCCAGTTACTGAGATATAACAATGAACTAACAAAACCAACGCCTCCATCTTAAATGCTGTGTTTTTGGCTTGTTTTGTCATATTATTGGTTGAGAACAGTGAAAGTCATTTAATACCCAATATGGATATAATTTCATTGGGCTTCAGGGGATAACAATCTCAATGAAGCGAGGTGAAAAAATGCTGTCTTTAATGTTTAGGAAGAAAATTTTCAGACGTATGTATTGTTTGGTGAAGTGAGGGAAAAATAACGAGTAAATATCCCCCCCCCCCCACACACACACACAACAACAACTTAATAGCTGGCAAAAATAATTGATTGCAAACGTCTTAAGTTTTGGTAAGCATGTGATTCCAAGACAAATGCTCTTTGGAAAAAAATTGACACATGTTACAGCAACGTCTAATAAAATTGTCGACAATATACTACGGTGTTCCTCAAGGTTCAATCTTGTGACCCGTTCTGTTGTATGCAAATGAAATGGCGTGCCGCAGTGGGGATTGCAAAATAGTGCGTCTTCGCAGAGGCACTATTTTCCGCGGCGTAGATGAGTTAACATTTAAGTATGTCATTGTTTCATGTTCGTGGAGTGTAGCGAGAGACGAGTACACGATGAAAAAAAGAACATTTTTCATGCTCTGTGAACATTAACTTGGAGTGAGTTTTCCCAAAATCTGAGAGTAATAGTTTGCTCAGTAGCACCTTTTCATAAAAACGTAAAAATCTTATTAATTCCTGACCAATGTTGTTTCGTGTAAGATTTTTACGTTATACGTATATAAAGAATTACACAAATTCTTCGCATTATTTGTAATGTGTATATTTTGAATATTTGTTCACTATTCACATTCTGTATACGAAAAGAGAATTGTCAGAAGAAACTACATATAAGTGTCCCGAATCCATAAAACAGATTTCCATTGAGAACATTGTTTCATAACTAGACATTTTTTGTATTAAAACTGTTATTGTTATTTTGCACACGTTATTTCTTCGGTTCGTCCCCTGGACACTTGGCGCGTTGTGAATCGATCGTCGTGTTCTTCGTGTAGTATATTATTAAAGTATTGCTGTCTATTATTTCTAAGTTGAGGACACTGCAAGATGAGGTGTGGGTAGGGGTGGGGGGACGTCTCCTTCGTCAAGTGAATGTGACTGTGGTTGAAGTGACCAAAATAGTTTGACCTCTTATTCCCAAGATGAATTTAGGGAAGGAACTTTCTGTAGTTGATTTTCTTACGTTTAATATACCAAATGAGATTTTTAAATATTCGCAACGCCCAGTGCATGCCTACGACTTCTGAAATCGTCACAACCAAAAAAAAAAAAACTAAGTTAAATTTGTTTTATTCCTAAGTTTTTAATGTATGAAGTTTATTTTTCAACACGTAGTTTGGTTTTGTGTTTGTTGTTAGTGATTTCTTCTCATTCAAAATGTAACACTTAATGGAGACGTTGAACTGCGATGTCTCTTGCGGTCGCTGATGACTCGAGATGCTAAAAAGCGACCTTAAATAAACAATTTTTTAAAAAAGTAGTGCTGATGTTTTAAGCGAACTCTTAATCTTTTATTTCCACACGATTCCCGACGATGTCGCTTAGGTTCCCGTGCACGTGAAAGTAACCGGATTTGTTCCCGTGAAACGAACAATAACCGGATTATCGCAAATCGCTTCTCTCTGGAAGAGTCGTGTTGGTGTTTTACGAAATACCTCCGACGGAAGCTGAATCCTGTATTTGAAAATATGGGTTATTATGCAGAGAAGTCTGCTTGGATACAGTTCAGAGTGCGTAATACTCTTTACGTGGTTCTATCTTAATAAGAAGGAAGCNCTTGTGTTACAAAAAGAAAAAAAGAAATTTCAATTGTGGCTGAAATTTGTGGCACTTGAGCTATAGAGTTAAGTAATGAAAAATATTCAGCGAGATGTATCAAATTGATATCTGACATAAAATTTACTTATCGGTGCGAACGGTTGATTGTGTGAGTGAAAAATAACAATAGAAAAGTATCTTCAAACGAAAGATTCAACACTAAAGAAGCCGACAGTCGTGTATTGTGAGGAGAGTTAAAATCAGCGCGAATGCAATGACCACAAACGAAGCGATTGTTGTGCTTCCCCGGCGCTCGCTTCCAGCAACACGTGGGAGGCAATTCATGAATTAATGAAAATTAGGATAATAGTGATATGAAATAAATAAAACGTATCGAAATGTAAAATTGGATTCTTCATCTTTGTCCCAAAAGCTTCTTCGTGATTTCGGGTAGCTAATCTCTTGTATTAGAAACGCCGGAAAACATATCTGGCAAACCGGGTTTCTCTCCGTTTTTCCTTCGGGTAGAGGCGGATTTATTATATAGGTTCTCTAGGCTTTGTCTAGGGGCGTGTTTATTGTAACAATAAATCGTGAATTTACTGCTTTTTCAACTCTTATGATTTTTGAACACTATACTCAGAATAATCTATAGTTCGATAATAACTTGTACATGTAAATTTACAAACATATTTGCGTTAAATTACAAACACATTGACATTATATATGTTTTATAACTCGGAGCTAACTTTTTATTTTTATCTAGAAACTTTTGCTGACATTTTTTTGAATCCGCCTCTGCCTTAGGGTCCTTGATCGGAATAGGTGGAATACGTCCCTTGCTTGCTTCCGGAGAGTAAATTAGTTTATTGTCCTCCACGTTTTAGTCATACGCAGTTTGTACTGTTTTTTGACAATAAATTTATTATTATTATTATTAATAATGAAAAGGAAAAAAAAAATCCCGTCGTCGAACACCTGTGAGCTAAGAAAACGTTCCTTTTTAATCTGAAGCATTGTTTACGATATTGTTTACACGTCGCTCGTGTGAATGAGTCAGTGGAATGGTGGAGGAAATGGGGCGCGGCGGCGATTATGACGTCATCGCTTCGGTGGTTGTGATGGGTGGTGGGGTGTCGAGGGGACCTGGCATTTAGCGGAAAGTCTTGCTCTTGCTTTGGATTCAATGGCGGGCGTCGTGGCGACTTGCATTCCTGTGGCTGCTTGCATTCATCCTGTTGCGACGCAGTACCAACCCACCCGGTGCCCGTAATGAGCGAGGAACTAGTAACGGTTGAGGTATTCGCTCTCTTCGTCCTGTACAGCGGGAAAGAACATACTTAGCCTATATGCATCGGATGTTCCGTTTGGAAAACAACAACAAGAAGGAGAAGAAGGAAAGAAATTGAATGAAAATTGTAGAAAATTGAAATAAACTTTATTGTTCGATAAACTTTATTCTTAGTCGCCTGATTGGTATTTTATTTCGGAGAGAGAGATTTAATGAATCCACTTTTATGATCTTTTATCATTTGAGCTTCATTCAGTATCTTCATTTTCGTGCGTTTTGTCGTATACTCTTCGAGATAAAAATTCCATTTTGTACTAAATATACGCGCTTCTACAATATAAGTGCGACGAAAATAAAGTCCTTTATTTACTTGTTTGCTTCACAATTAATTAGGTAGTGAGTTACTTCAAAATAAGTAAATATTTACTTATTTTTAATATGTATTTTTTAGTCCTGTCACTTCATAGTCTGTGTATTTTATTACAAAGAAATCACAACCGTTTCTTACTAATACACCTCAACAAATAATAGTGCCGAAACAGTAGCACTTCAACCGTTAAGGGATTATTGAGAGAGAAGTATTAACTATTTAAAAAAATTCAAACATTGACCTTTGCGCTTTTTTAATGTGTGTACGATGCTGATATTTCACTTGTTTTCTGATTAGCGATACTTAATTTATTGGTGTTATTGAAACGTCCCCGAGCAGACCCCGACGGTGGGCAAAGGGTTCGCGAAGGGTAGAGCTCCGCAATTACTCGATCCTCTACACAAGCGGGATAGATCCTGGTACTCACATTACAGCAGGCTGAGTGGGCCTGGGAGTCTGTCTGGATGTTGATCGAACCTCAGCCGTCCATCCGGCGACTCTGCGCTCTTCCCACTGAGCGACTCAGCTCTACGCGCTGATTCCTTTCGGTGTTATTCGTGTTCATAATTTATCTTGACAGACGCTCTGCTCGATTCGCACGGGAGTTTGATACACGCTTTCGTTGTGATTCTACGTAGACAAAAGTGGTAGCCTGCGTTTAAATATAAAACACTGATTTATTATAATAAAATGTGAGACATATTGACAATTTGAAGGAAAAAACAACAACATATTCTCCTTAATTCACCCCTTTTAAAATTGAAATTTCCAAACGTACTTTTTTCTAAGGCTCTGCGATACAAAAGAAATACCTCGTCAAAATTGTAAGTTCTTATTTTTAATCTGTGTTGATGAATATTCAGTGAGTCTCTCGAGACATCGACCCATATGTATGAAGTGCAATAGTTCAATAGCCCCTCGTGTGAGTCAGGTGATAGGGTTCTTGCTCATCATCGAGTCATCCCGGGTTCCATTCGCTGTGGAGTCAGAAAAAAATTGTAACTTTTCACATTAACGTCCCATTAGTTCATATAGCTGTGACTACTGAAAAGCAAACCTTCCTTCCTCTATCCAGCTCCTCCTAGTATCAATAATTCTTAACTATTACTAACCCCTCCACGTGGGCCAAGTTGTTGGTAAACCCAACATAGCGGCGCACCTACTAACAATGGCCTACCTCCTATCGCTGCATGTAGATAAGCTTCAATAGCACTAAGCTACATTTCCCATTTACAAATACTACAATTCAAAAAAGAAAATTAAAAAAATGTCATTTTCGTTGCAGTAAACATTTTCTTACGTATTCCAGAAGTCAGTTACATCACGTAATTCTCCAACTCCATTGACGTTATGCCAATGACTTACTCCTCAGTGAAGAGCACTGAACCCCCGTTGACTGTAACCTCGTTTTAATTTAATCAAAGTGTCCATAGAGATTTCACTTTGTGACATTTCAGAATCTCGTGTTAGGAAATGGTCAAAGATAATTTCTCCACCTTTCTCTTAGCTTCCGGCTACTTTGGCTTCGGCTTCTGGTTCATTACGAGCTGGAATTGTTCTCAAATGATACTAGAGACTTTTTTAGAAATCGTTGAGAAGGGAAACGCGCATTCATGGGGACATTGTGTGTTTTTATCTATTTCTCTATAATGACCCTAAAGCCCCAATAATAATAATAATAATAATAATAATAATAATAATACCAATACCCAGTTACCTGTTCGAACAGAGAAAAAACAACAAAATAATATGCGTCTTCTTTATCAATATTGATTTTAACTGAAACTCCCGTCTCAACATCACGGTGTTATTACGGTGCACAATGAAGTGGCTACACTTGGAACTGGCGCTTTCATTAATGCTATTCTAATTATTATACTCGAATTTTGAGTTATTTTGGTGAACTTTGAGTATTTAAATAGTTACGATTATATGTAAAAATATTATCAAAATACTAAATAAATATAAAAAACTTTGAGGAAAAGCCTGTTACAAACTGCGTTTGACCTGCGGAAGGTACTCTCTGGAAACAAGGGCCCAAGGGCAGAGGCGGACTTAATACTCATAAAAAGCGATGAAAATTGAGAACTGTGCGTTTTTGTTAAATTGCTTCTTTTGTAATTTATTGAAAATAAAATTTGTTCATATTCCGTAGATACGAGTATTGTAACAAGGTGCTGGCTATTTTGGATTTTATTTGAGGGAGCTGAGCGCGTGTCACAGGAATGTTTCAATCCACCTCTGATTTTCGACTCGCTTGGTATTGGTGGTGTTGCCCCGTGCTTGTTTCCAAAGAGAAGAATTATTTATTGTCCTTGTAATTTATTTTATTTATGAGATTCAAGCCACGAGGCACTGAGGCTCTTCCACATAACCGTTGGACTCGGGAGAGGGAATTGGGAAGGAGAGATGTTGGGTTGCTGGGGAACTTACGGTAGCGATCCGATATTTGAGTGGCGCTCAGCGAAGACGCTACCACGAGTCTGTTACTCACAATTCGTAATTACCTTTCGTGAACGATCGTAATGAAGGTTCAATTTCTGACGCCATCGCAGTCCAGGGGAAGTTGCGAAGACACAGGGTGGTCCAGGGTTCATCCCGCTTTAGATTGAGAACTGTATCTTCCTTTTGAGATTTACAGCAGCGTCTTGTGCCAAAAGGCTGAGAAGTCACGGAATGCGACCCTTCGCGAGTCGCTTCGAGTCCCTGTTTGATGTACGGTCTTTGCGCTCTCCATTCGTCGTCGTGTTGCGAATTATGAGGAAGTTTTTGCTACTTCTGATCTTCGGATTCAAAGTGTAGACGCGAATGAACGTTTGAAGATGCTCGTGGGACGTTCTCACGCACTGGCGTATCTAGACCGAAGTCACGTGGGAAGGGGAGGATTTCTGTTTGAAAATCGTGGTTTTACAACGCAAATTTTAGAAATATTATCTTCAATTAAAATACATCGACTCATCAAATAGATAATCAATAAATAACAATATTAAATAGTAACCGAATTAATTAATTGCTTCAAGGCTGTAGCTCCCTTAGATCATCCCCTCCCTTAAATCAGCCACTGTCAAATGTGAGACCCGTGTGAATAGAATCAGTAGTAACCGCACTATTAATTGTCTCATTGAAGTATAGGCAATTCACTTATCCCCAGAAGCATATTGACGTCTTTACGTCTTTTCATTCTCCGAGAGAACGAATCTGGAACTTTAACATGGATGTTTTACGTGATTCTACTTTATTAAAATCGATTTAGAATGTGACACGTGATATTTCACAACAGTTCAACATTTGTAAACTTGAAGAGTAGGCAAAGAGGTCTTGAAACGTTTTTCGACAACTAAAATATTAAATGTGCTATTACTCATTACGTGACAGCTGAATATAAACCAGTCATTCATCTGTGATTGTGAATGTCTTTAATATAATCTGCACGTCTTAAATAATATTTTGAAAGTTGATATGTGTAGCTCGAATTCGATACTTGGAACCTCTTCTATTGTGCGCTGTATTTATTTATTAAAATTAGCACCAGCTTATAAGGACTCTAAGGGTTCGCGGACCGAATGAAAGAAAGTGTCTGACAGTTAAATGGCGCTCGCTATCTGTCTTTGTTGTTCAGTTTGTCGCGATCTTTTTCTTCTCGTGCCGGGGGCAAAGTAAACACGCTTTGAAATGCTATCGCTATATATTGGATCTGTTTTGAAGTTTCTTTTTTTGCTTGTCAGTTGCGAGAGTGGCTTATTCTGTGGCGCCTGAATTATGACTCCGTTGGACAGAGTTGTTTCTGCTGCTTCACTTCGTCATCGCTAAAAGCGGCAAAACGAAAATGCTATTTGGATGTGCGCGTTTTCTATTATTTTCACGGAAATTTCTTTCACTTTTCGCACGATCACGTCGTTTATTTAGGTTTTCTTAATTTCATTTTATTTTTACAAAATTTTCAATTGATTTAATCGTTTACCTCCTCTTCCATAACGAGTACTCTGATTCATTTTCACGCGACCGTCGTCCGTTCTCTCCGTTACTGTTCTTCTAAATGAACTCTTATTGAACGGAGACCTCTCAATTTATACTGAATTGAGATCGAATTATTTATACCGGTTTATATTAAGTTCATTGCGTTGTATTTTACAATATTTTCATATTTCTATGTTGAGCTTTATTGATTCTTAAAATGTTTATTGTATTTTTTAGATTTCTTGTTTATTGTTGTAGGACACTGATGACGGAGAAAGGTCCGTTTTGTTACAAAACATATCAACAACAATTGTGGAAGATATTTCATTTCGTTTCCTTAGCGTGAATTTTCTTTATTTATAAAAAAACGTGAAAGTAGTTATAAATAGTTTTATTGAAGAAAAGAAATAAGTGGGATAATAATAATAATGNATTGTCAAAAAACAGTACAAACTGCGTATGACCACGTGGAGGACAATAAACTAATTTACTCTCCGGAAGCAAGCAAGGGACCATCCCATCAATTCCGATCAAGGGCCCTAAGGCAGAGGCGGATTCAAAAATTTCAGCAAAAGTTCCTAGATAAGATAAAAAGTTGGCTGCGAGTTATAATACTAATAGAATGTCAATATGTTTGTAATTTTAAGCAAAAAATTACATGTACAAGTTATTATCGAACTATAGATTATTCTGAGTATAGTGTTTAAAAAAATCATAAGTGTTAAAAAAAACACTAAATTCACGATTTATTGTTACAATAAACACACCCCTAGACAAAGCCTGGAGAACCTGTATAATAAATCCGCCTCTACCCGAAGGAAAAACGGAGAAAAACCCGGACCAGGATGAGGCTACAGAATTAATGTACACAACCGTGCCAAAGTTGACTACACATAAAACTAAATTAATAAGAGCCATACGGCAACACAATCATGCAAGAAAATAGTTTAATACTGTCTCTCGTGCCACCTTCACGCGGTCGCACTTTCTGTGCTTCTGCAGCGCGCTCGCCATCCGCCAAAGAGTTGTCGCTACGTGGTCGTAGAATAACATCTTTATGAAAACGTACTCGTCTATCCGTGTGTATTCATTATTCCTTCGCAAGTGTTACACTTGTATTCAGAGGCGGATGTAGACCCGCATCAACGGGGGTGGAGGCTAACCGGGGACCGTTTTTGGTTTAAAAATTCTGGTTTTACAGCAGAAATGTTATAAACATTACTTTAAATGAAACGCATCAAATAAATAATTAATCTGGTATTATTAATAACAATTATTTATTAGTCACTAACATGGTATTGTTAGTCTTAATATGGTATTATTAATTTTATTAATCTGGTATCAGTAATCACAGTAAATATTATAACTAATAACAATTATTCATCTGGTAGCACTGTTCCGAAATATGCCAATGATCAACTTTAATTTTATCTGTTAAGAGCTGTGGGGGGTTACAACCCGCTGCGAATTTCAATACGAATGTCAAATGTGTTCGTTTCCTCTCCAGTTACACATTGTGCATCCACTCGTGTATTCCGCGCACAAACATTTAGTTTCGCGACGAGTGATTGCGTTTTAGGGATTTTGTGTGTGTGTGTGTACGCGGTCAGAACTTTTCGGAACAGATGTTGATTGCAATAAACATTCCAGATGGCGGTCGTAAAAATCACGTTGGCTTGTTTAAGAAACTCTTTCAAGTCTCGCCATTAAGAGGATTTGCGCGTTTGATGTTTACGAAAAGGAAGGAAGAGATCCGTTGAATCGTGTGTGAAGTATATTCGAGTGCGATGATATCATCGCCGTATTCTCTTTTAATTGAGAATGACGAGTCTTGTTACTTGACGCGTTTAAGTTAAGCGTTATTCGGTTCGTTGCAGTGACGGACGGAGGGACGGGCGCCGCGAGTGAGAGAGAGGGCAGGGGTACACGCCGCGCCGCCTAGCCTTAGCCTCAGCATTAGCCTTAGCCTTAGCCTTAGCCTCAGCATTAGCCTTAGCCTCAGCATTAGCCTTAGCCTTAGCATTAGCCTATTTTGCTCTTTACGTTCGCCAAACAAACGTTTTGTGTGGCGTTGTGTCGTGGACTCCGGGGTTGGCTGCTGCTTTAAACCACGGTTGCTCTTGAAGAAATATTAGAAAGTAAAATATTGGGAAAATCTTGGTTTCAATCACAAGAAATACGCACGTGGTGTTTCCATTTTTTAATTTTGCTATCTGATATTTTTACTAGGGCAACGATGACGTTTTTATTGTAGCATGCTATTGAAGCTTATCTATGTGAGGTAATAGGAGGAGGGTGGTAGAGCTATTGTTGGCCGGTTAGTTGGGTTTACCAACTAAAATAATTTATTGATTTTAATAAAAGTTAAATTCGTCTTGTACTTTATCACGCCATTGCTGTAGCACTTTTTTTTAAAAATAACTTATAACAATTTCACTAGTTTATAGCTAAATTAATTGTTAGGCGACTACAAGTATGGATAATAGGTATCTATTTTTCTTGCACCAATAGGGAAATAATTTGAGCTTGTAGAACGTATTTTCAAAAGTTGTACGTATATACCATCATTGTTGTTCCAGTAATTCCTCCAAACGTTCATGTAGATAGATACGCGATTCTCAATTGATGTTCGGTTTTGGGTAAAATTGGTACCCCTGCTCCGGTTAACGTAATTAACTTTCTTTATTATATAATTGACTTATTTACTATTATAATTATTTTTTTTATTTTTCAAACAGACATCCCAATTCATGAAATCTTAAATGTATATAGTAATTAATATTATTAGCAGGATCAATTTTTCTGTTCTGTATGATATTAGCTCCTGACATCATTATTATATTTATTGTATAACGCCACAATTACACATCGGATCACTATCATTGCACGTGTTTCTTTTGTACGAAATGTTGTACTCCCAGTCGTAGTGAAGCAGAGAAATATCGAGATTTCTTTACTGCGATTCCTTTCTTCCGGTGATACTCCCCTAAGAATATGAATTGCAAATAAAGAACGAGTAGTTAACATTATCACGCGGCGTGTGAGCCAACTCTTGAAGAACGTTGCAGTCATTTGCGAGTAGAGAACAAGAACGAACTTGTTAACACGGTGTAGGTGCTAGTGATTCAGATACTTATTATTTTTTTATCTCATTGCAGTTAGATAAAAGGTGGCAATAAATTCCAACGACATGATGCGTTTCGCCATGCCCTCGCCAAGGTCACACGTTCCTCCTCTGATCCACGTTCGTTATTAGAGCTATCTGCTGTGGAATCACTTACTGCGATGACCTCTCTGCGGCACGAGGTGTCGTTTCAGGAGTGTGAGGACGAGATTTGCACTGAGAGGAAACTTAGTAATAATATGTGTAGTCGAGACGTTGCGAAGTATTCTGTCCGCAATAAATGGAGTATATTTTCTTCCCATATTCCCACTAATGCTTCATAGCAGTTTGATGCCAAGGATTTAGTGTATTCGCTTTTAGAACTACATTTATTTGTATAATATATTAATTTATTTAATATATTTAATGTTCCATACCCGCCTTCTAGTGAGGGCGTGTTTTAATTATTCGGAATGTAAGATAAAGTAGATGAAAAACCCATATGCTAGAGAATAATTAATCATTTTTTTTTAAACTAAGTATTGTTTGAAAATTTTGAACCGAGAAGTCCTCAATATGGTGGGAGTAAGATAAATAATATTATAATTATTCTTTGAATTTTGGTTCGGTGACGCGGAAATGGGTTTTGGTGAGTCGTAATGTTGAACACTTGAGGTGGCGTTTCATACTTTCCGACGTATTTTATTAGAAAGTTTGTGCACACAATAGCTTCAAAATGAGTGATTCCAAAAGTAATATTTTGACGTGTTATTATTATTATTAAATCTTAGTGGACAAATATTTTTAGGAATATTTTTATCGATGGCTTTGTGCTTTCGAAAGTAAAAATATTTATCTCGGGAACATCGTTTTTTCCAATACATTCTAATGAAGTAAGGACGTACTTTACAAAAGTTTCGCTTGCATATTTTGACTTGTGGTTACCTACTTGAAAGAAGTTTTTTGTGTGACTTTCTGTTTACGTTTTTATCCATTGTAGAAAAAAAAATTATTGTACTTGAAAATTGATGTATTACATTTTTTGTTGTTTGAGATTAAAACCGTGTCCAATAACTGCTTTTTTAACGACATAATATTCCCGCGAGTCTGCCGTGTCTTCAATAGTATCTTACGCCCCAGTTCCATAGCCACATGTTCTGCGGAGTATCGACGAGTACATTTGTCGACTGCATATTCCGTGTTCACCCTCTTCGAACCAAATTCTCAAAATTACCGCCCTCGTGCGCCCCACGCCCATTATGCGCAGCCGTCGGGAACCCCGAGAACAATGCTAGGGCGTGGGTGAGCACTGTCAGCGTGAAAGCTCTCGAGTGTCGTCAGACTGTACGGGAGATCAGACGGAGATTTGTAATTGCGGATAATGGTCTCCAGTCGTCACCGTAACGAGCAAACCAGCGTCATCTCCGGACGTTTTCACCCCGCTCCGGAGAGTTCTATAATTTTCACCTCCGCTTCTGGAACGTCGCCAGTAGAACGGAACGGAGAAAACCCTGCTTCATTAATCTATCTAAAGTTTCATTCAGAAGCGTATTTTTTCTCCGTCCAGAGGTTCGCAGCGCGTCTCAGCACCGAGATAGTAATCGTGAGTAGGAGCGCGGGATTCCTGCGGAGTTAAGACATCGCCGTAGATAGGCTTCTTTCGCTACGTTAGAGAAACTTTGCGTCCTCTTAACACACAATAGAAGACGCAGGTCAGAGGATAGAAGCGTGGGTGTCGGCGGCCGAGTGGGGCGGCGCCAACAGACGCCAACAGACGCCAGCGGCTGGTTCGCCCACGATGGCGCCCGCCTCGCCCACCCCACGCCCACGCCTCTTAATCACTGGTATTTCGCTACGGGAAGACGTGATCCTCACTCGTATTTGGAGGACGTAGGAATAATGCGTAAACACACGTGACGCGTTTGGGAGACTGAATTACGTTACGCGAGCGAACGAAGAGGAGGAATATCGCGGATTTCTTTTTACAGATATTGATGATGAGGATACCAGATACAGGCGAGACGTGGAGATAAGGCGGAAAAGTGGTGCCGAAAACCTTGAAATTTCTATTTTAAGTGCGGAGTCGGAAAAGGAAAAAAAATAATACTGAGACGCACATTCACGAGAGCGATGTCCCTTTTGTAGAGTATCGATTTAATCTTCTTCAATTTGGGCTGCGGTCTATTGCCAGTGAAATGTGCTAAAAGTCCGAGATTTAACTCCTATAATATATACAAAGCAAGTGTAAATTGTTAAAAGAAAATTGTTCCTAATTGAAAGGGTATTTTTCAGACAGGTTCTTTTTATATTAATTTATATTCTTGAAGATTTTTTTAACCTGTGATAGCTATCTAAATGAAGCGGAACGTCTACGGGTAATAGTCAATTCTATATAAATACTTTCTTAAATCTATACATCGCTCATTTCTTTAACTTTGTACGATTTTTCCCCTTTGGAGTGATCTTGATCTATCTCAAACTTTTATCCTTGTGTTTCTTTTTCTTCATTAGTCTCTTTTAATTACCTATCCCACCTACTGCGACTTTTCTCTATGGCGACAATTGATGTTTCGGGGACAGATACTTTTTCGGAGGTAAATCCTTGAACGCGAAGAATCTTTCATTGAAGCGCTCGGCTCTCGCCGTGTGTGTGAGAGAGAGAGAGAGAGAGATGGACCAGGGCGTGGCGTGTTGCGAGAGCAGTAGGCTGAAGAAGGCCTCGCGCCACGCCGCGGTGCACAGTGTGCATGGCGAGGTCCAAAGTCATAGCTCATCACCATTTCCAACATGTGCCATGCTAAGGGATTATGAAGCTTCGCGTCGAAAGTAAGGATGTGAAAGAGAAAGAGTTGTACTGCGTATACATTTATGAACTATTAAAATCCCACCCTTGCTTTAGAAGAAACAGTATTGTTCAAGAACACAGCACTCGTAATAAGTCTAATATTCTCCGTCCTGGCGTGTCATTGAACTCTTTGCCAAAAAGGGCCATATCGTTCAGGAATAATTTTGTAGTATTCCCTTCCCAAAAAACTAAAAATATATAAATAAATTGAATCTCTTTAAATCTGCGGTTAAAAGTTTTTTAAAGTGCTATTGTTTCTATAATGTGAAAGAATTTACGGATTATAATAAAAGAAGTTGATGAGAGTTTCAATTTCCTAATAAATATTGTTTTCCATTATGACTTCGGATGATGTAAATGATGTTAATTTCTCTTATACTTTATCACGCCGTTGTTATAGTACTCTAGATATTGATTAAATTCCCTTTTCGTGCACGTTGATTTTGCTCCTTTTTGTTTCTTAATAGTTTATTTCTAACTTGGCACTTTGGTTGTCTTCACATTCTCTGTGTAGCCCCCTTTCATCCCGGTCCGGGTTTTTCTCCGGTTTTCCTCCGGGTAGTGGAGGATTTTCAACATCATTAATACTTTTGTTTTATTAATCTCGAATTTTGACTGCACTAATATCTACAATTTATTTTTAATAATTAGTGGATAACAGTACGTATTTATTAAATAAATTTCTTTGTAAATATTAAATCTGCCATTGCTCTTGGACCCTTGATCGGAATTGATGGAATACGTCCCTCGCTTGTTTCTGGAGAGCAAATTAATTTATTATCCTCCACGTGATCATACGCACTTTGCAACTTTTGCTTCTTTGACAATAAAGTTTATTATTTATTTATTTTGTTGCGATGCAAAGTGTTGGAAAGAAATGTTTATGTGAATGCGTGGTTTATTTATTAATTGTTCATTATGATTGAGAATATTTGAGTGACATTTGTATCTCTTTGTTCACTTTTCTTTCTCTGATTATTTTTCCTTCCTCTTGCGCTTCCTGGTGGCGCTGCAGGGAACGTACTAATTTATTGTATATTTTTTATCGGTTGTGTTCTCCCGTTTAGTTGCTTCATCCTACTTCCACTACTGCTTCTCCTCTAACCTTTATTCAGTATTCGCACCTGGCTAAGGGGCTACAGCTCACTGAACTCTCAAGAGATAAAGGCATACTTTGCCACTTTGAACAATTAATTCATTTGGTTACTATTTAATTTATTGTAACAATAAATCGTGGTTTTAGTGGTTTTTTTTTTCAATTCTTATGATTTTTAAACTCTATATTCAGAATTATCTATAGTTCGATAATAACTTGTACATGTAAATTTACAAACATATTTGCGTTAAATTACAAACATATTGACATTATATGTGTATTATAACTCGCAGCTAACTTTTTATCTTATCTTGGAACTT
>NNCF01126096.1:492941-508035 GCA_002313205.1 Laupala kohalensis | reverse complement strand
AAAAAAAAAAAAAAAAATTGTTATCAAATCCTGAACAAAAACGAAAATTTAGAACATAAAAATATACGAAAGACATGTCATTGGTTCGTTATTGGAATTCATTTACTATTAGATAATTTCAATTGTTGGAAATATGTACGAGTGCTTCTCTTATTTTTCATAAATCAAAATGCAATTATATAAACTAAATCTCTCGCTTGAGTTGATAGTCATAGTTTTCTCTCGTGATATATGATCTGAGAAATAGTAAAAGGTTGTGTGCTAGATTTTGTATTTCTGAAACAAAAACAGAAAAATAATGTGTTAGTAAGACGATTATTTGAAAATGGAGAAATACTTGTTTAGTGAACATGAAAAGATAATGAATCAATCCAAATGCATTCTCTCTCACTTTAGCGTGAGACGTGAGTCGTAGTGTCTCTTGGGAACATATTAGCGTGATGCGTCTTGTGGACCTTGGCCACCTGGAAACGGTCGTTAATTGCGTCGATACAGATGGGTCGTAAACTGACCACTGCCGGGAGCGAGTCTCCCCATAACATTTCACACTAATAGCGACGACCGACAATTCGCTATGATAATGGCGAACGACTCACCTGCTTCTCGGAATTCGACGTGTGCGGCCCCACCCAGACAGAACTCGTCCAGCTGGACGTTTCTCTGAAGCTGACTCCTCTTCTGGGAAGACAACTACAGTCCATTCACAAGCATCAGTCAGTCATCCACAGGTTCACTTCCTTCTACGGCGGCTGATGCTGGTGCTGCTTATCTGGGGAAGGATAAGTGCACTCAGATGGCATACTACTCGCATGTGGTGTATATGAATGTGGGTGAGTCACTTGCCGACCTACCAACTCGCTAAACGACTTACTGGAACTCTGTTGGTTCCTCGTGGGGTTCACCATGGAGATCGTTATTATGTGCTTGGGCACTCCTGTCCTGTATAGTAAACTCTTTTGTTATTATTAATATCAAATTTTGACTTCACGTTATATCTACGATTTATTAATTTGGAATAATAAATGGTTAACAGAATGTATTTATTAAATAATTTCTTTTATAAATATTAAATCCGCTACTACCCTTGGACCCTTGATTGGAATTCATGTGGTATGGTCCCTTTCTTCTTTCCGGAGAGCAACTAAGTTGTTATTCCCCACGTGGTCATACCCATTTTGCGGTTGCTTTTTTGAGAATAAAGTTTATTAGTATGCTCTATATATTCAGTATTCGCGTAGTGGTCCTCCTTTGGTTGCTACGGGTCAAACACGTTTTATGAAAAATCACGATTTGGGACCGTGTTGGGAAGGTTGATTGATCGTTTTTTCTTTGAATAATGAAGATAAGAGTGATTATGACGTTTGAGTTCATCTAGTGATGCTAGCGTAGTAGATACAAGCGTAGTGGAATAATAAAAAGGTTTGTTACTGCGCATCAAGGTGGAGGGGACGTTGTCCAGCCAATGGAATGCGAGACATTTTTTGAGACGAAAGTTAAAGATGTTTAATGACCTTGTTGACGAGCCCTAATACCCCACAAAAAAATATGTTAAAGGTGTTGTTGAGATTTATGTAATATGTTTGACTGAGTTGTAGGCATGTAGCCATATCCTAAACGCCCGTTTCGAAAAGTGTCTGGAATATTATTGGCTTGCACTGCGCTCATTGGCTGGGGACTGGCACTTGATCCACAGGTACTCCTCATAAGCGGACACATGTTTTACCCAGAGGATGCTAATCCACCTTTGTGTGCTTTGACCAATTGAACCAACAGGTTTACATTCACTAATTCAACGTTATGAAGCATAGGAGAATTTTTTCGTCGCCAAAAGCTAATTCTTCTTCAATTTATCTAGTGTTTGTAGTGATTACTTACCAGCCATGGTGGATAGTACGTATTTTGAAAGTTTGCAGGACTTCATTTGAATGTGTGTGATGAGTATAGTAGGATGACGTTACTTTCACGAACATTCGTCGTACCTTACATGGGACGCCGTCGACCCCGTCACTCTCCCTTTTTCCTACCACTTCTCTTCTCCCTTCCGTCCAGTCAGAGTCTCTTTCCATATAAGTGAGAGAAGGCGGCGCTTTGCCCAGCGAAGAATCGTGTACACGCCTTCAACAGCATCACTAAGATGGCGTTAAAATTTACTCTAGGAAAGTTTTTTCTAAACTCCTTTCATGTCGACTAGATAAGTTCTCTGTGCAGTGACATTATTCGCGTAAGTTTAGATGGATGCCGTGACCTCACTATTAGTACTTTATTTGAAGGATGCTCGTTCCAATTACTGTACTTCTGCTGTAAGTTGCTTCAGAAGCAGATGCGGCAGCTGCAGCGAGAGTCTGGAAATGTCGTGACATTGGAACTCGTGACGCAACAACGTACGAGTCTCATCAGCTCAACACTCTCCTCACTCACTCACTCTACTAGTAGTTGGTTGGCCACTCGCACATTGCAGATGAGCACGCGAAATTTCGTGCTTTTGCGAACTAGGATAATATATTGTATTGTCAAAAAAAACAACCCAGTAACAATTACTTTATTCAATAAATAAATTTGCTCTCCGGAAACTAGCAAGGGACTATCCCATCGAAGGTGATCGAAGGTGAAAGGCAAAGGGCGGGTTCATTCTCTCTAAAAGAAGTTATTTGATGCAGATGTATTTTGTCAGTTCCCCTTCGCGTTTGCATTTTGCGCTCAGACAGTGAACTATTGTTTATTCGGTTGCTGAACTCGTCTTAAAATTTTTCTTTTCCTCCGAGATGATCAAATATCGCAATGACGTGGATTCAGTTTGTTCTCTTCTGCTCTCTTTGAATGTTTTTTTTTTTTTAATTATCTCTTGCGCATCTGAATTTGGTGTCGCATCAGATGATCCAATGTGTAATCTCTCTCTCTCGAGAAGCTCTGCTGTAAATTTAACGAGATCTGTTTCACTTCACGTGTTTTGTTCGATCGAAGTTTAAGACGACGAAGAAAAAATGGAGTTCGTTGCTGCGCAAATATTAAAATAAAAGGTGACGGAAGACATTTTGCAGTTTTGCACAAAACAATACCCAGAAATGTTTTTTGAAAATTCGGTCTCGAATTAGCGGATACAAGATATGTTACTTTTAAATTTACGCGAGAACCGAGAATACAGCGACTCCATTATTGATTCCATTATTGTTATCACCATTTCTAGACGGGGATCGTCGTGTTTTTCTTTGGGTTCCCAATATACACTGTGTCAAGATTTGATTTGTTACTACACGAGAAATGCGCCGTGTTCCCATACAGTGTGTGTGTGTGTGTCTCTCTCTCTCTTGGGAAACAGAATGACGTAGGTGTCATATGCGACGCGGGGACGATGACGTGATTCATCAGTTACGCAGCTACAGAATGAAATCGGGAGAAATTTACGACCGAAAATTATGTTTCGAGGTAGAGACACGAAACGTTTCATCATTTTCTGGATTTTGCTGCCAGGGAACATAAACATTGTGTAATGCGCGGACGAATACATATTCCGCCTTTTACTGCTCTGCTGAGTTTGAGTACAATTTCTTTTTATTCTATTCGATTGTATTGGGTCGGGCGGCGATACTTCCCATTATGGAAACCATATTTGGTTGTACCATCCATTTGTATTCGCGAACCTGTTTCTCAAACGTCACGGACTCTGAGAGAATATAGTGAATGAAGCTTCGTTCGTTAAAGCGATTCAGTGGGAGATATCGCGTTTTAAGTAAATTGTTATGTATTTGAAACTAAGAAATGGAAAATTTCTATGTGGGTGATTCTTGACCATTTTGGAAATCACATTGTTCGTCATGGTGATTGTGTTGTACTTGAGTCGAGAATTATCTGCGTCTTCAAAACTTAAATTGTAAGTAAAATTTTCGTAACTTTCTATGTTGGTGAGAGTTGGTGATGTATTAGGTTTTCTCGGCGTATTATGATGACTGCAGACACAGAATCCTTTTTCGCCTCTTTTAGAGAATCCGTGTAACTGATTTTTGTTGAGAAAATGTCCGTGAACAAATTATGTTTAACGTTAGTCGTGTCTCTCTCTCTTCCCCCAACCGTAGTCTCTTCTTTCAATCGTGATCGTGATCCTGCTTTAGCGCCGTGTTTCTGTCTCTCTCTTTCTGTTATGTACGCTTCTTTTTTGTCTGTTTCGGTCTAAATGTACATTTGTCGTCGAAATTTGCGCTGGATTGTGTGTGGCTGTGAACCCTGGGTTATGCCTCGTGTTTAGCCGTAATTGTATTTGTTCGCCAAAAGGCGTGTGGAGAGCAACGTCTCTAATAAGATCTCGTATCGTCCGTTGCGTTGGATATTCGTCTGCTTCAAGTGCAAGCGTTACATGCGCTTCCGTTGTGCGTTGCGTGGGTTGCGCCAACACTGGAGGGTTGCGTGGGTGGTTATTTGCGGAGTTTACGACTACGTGCTCCGGTTCGCTTCCCCCCCCCCCTCCGCCTCCCTGCGTCCGACCGTCCGTCCAGTCCGTGAGTATGGGTGGGTCCTGTTTCTCCAATGCCATCTCTCCAGCCCTGGGACTTCACGTCGCTGCCCATCGTTGTTCAGCCAAGAGGCCAGATTTTCTTTCAGAATGGGCATCGTCTGTGGTGAAACCAATGCTTCTACAAATGTAAAAGAATTTATTGATTTTAATAAAAGTTACAGTCGTCTCGTACTTTCTCACGCCGTTGCTGTAGTACTTTCAAAATAACTCTTAACTTTCTCAAAACTATTTTCTTGCATACTTGTGTTGTGAAATTGTGTTATTCGTATAAATTTAGTTGTGTATGTACTCAACCGTCGGAGGGTTCTGTGCATTGGCTCTGTAGTCCCATCGTGACTTTCTTCGGAGAGACGCGTATTTTATCTCGAGGCTCTCTCGGCTCTTACATAGGGACAGCGGTCTATTCTAACAATTAATCTCGAATTCACGGTAATTTAATAGTTACGTTTTATGAACAATATTTTCCGAATAATCTATACTTTGATAATAATACCCACTTCTGAAATAACTTTTTTTTGTGTTTTATTAAATTCCAATATGTCGGTATTTCGTTGATATTATAACATGAACCGAACTATTTTTGTTGTTAGAAGTGTAAAAGTTGAAATGTTAAATCCGTCTCTGCCTTAAAAACCCTCGCTTGCTTCCGGAGAGTAAATTAGTTTATTGTCCTCCACGTGGTCATGCGCATTTTATAACTGATTTTTTGATAATAAATTTATTTATTTATAATCTCTCTTATTTAGCGATGTATTCGCCTAAAACTTCAAGCTTTGTGGTGAACTCCCGTTTTTCACATCGCTGCGTGACTGCATTGCTATCTATGTCATGTGGCCAAATTTATAAATTACTCGCTGAACTCGCCCAACTTCCCCTGGGGAGTTAATTAATTTTGGTCTCTCTCCGGTCTCTTCATACAATTTCACGTTGTTTCATAATTAAGTGTATCAACTGAAACAGTCTTACCATCTATTAGAGATTTGAAAATAAAATAAAGGAAACAAACACAATGTTGGTAATTATCGACCAATTTCTCTACTACCCACTTTCTCAAAAATCCTTGAGAAATTGTTCTATAAGCGTCTTCTAGATTTTCTATCAAAAAATAACATTCTCTCTGACGATCAACACGGATTTCGGAAATCCTTTTCCACCACCAGCGCCATATTTTCTTTCTTAAATTATGTTACCACTTCTCTTGACCATGGAAAAATCCTCAGGGTGTTTTTCTTGATTTATCTAAACCATTCGATGTCATTGATCACGAAATTACAATATTTTGGCATTCGTGGACATGCGCATCAGTGGCTGACTTCCTATTTAAAAGATATATCAACAGGTCGAAATATATATCTTGAAAATCTTTACTCCCATTTACGATACGGCGTCATCTTCTGGGGCAATTCCTGGCAGAACGTCCTAACTTTCAGAATTCAAAAGATAATTCGGATAATTTGTAAATCTCACCCCCGAAACTCTTGTAAACCTTTATTCAAGGAATTAAATATTTTAACACTTCCGTACATTTATATTAATGAAACTGTCGTGTTTGTTAAGACCACATTACTGAAGCAACTACCCTTGTTTCATACAAAACGGTCTCGTTCACGAACACAATACTCCCAGTGGGAATAATATTCATCGCCCTAGAGTGTCAACCACTCTTTGCCAAAAAGTGCCGTATCATTTGGGAATCGTTCTATATAATTCCCTACCAAAAAATATAATAGATAGTATGAAACTGAATCTCTTCAAATCCGCAATTAAAAACTACCTTCTGCACCAGTGCTTCTACACTGTAAAATAATTTCTAGATTTTAATAAAAATTAAAGCCGTCTTGTACTTTATCACGCCATTGTTGTAGTACTTTCAAAATATCTGAACAAAATTTCATAGCTATTTTCCTGCATGCTAGTATTGTCTTATTATTCATATAAATTTAGTTGTATATGTACTCAACCATGGCACGGTTGTGTGCACTAATTCTGTAGCCTCATCCTGGCCTGGGTTTTTGTCCGGTTTTCTATCCGGTAAAGGCGGATTTTTTTTATAAAGACTCGCTAGGCTCTTGCCTAGAGACGGCATCAATTGATATAATTATTAGTCAATTTAGTGTTATTTACCACTGACGAATTATCAATAATACTTTGCGAATGATTTATAGCTTGATAATAATACGTGCTTGTGAAATGACTTTTCTGTGTTTTATTAAATACAATATTTGTTGGTATTTGTTAATATTATAACATGTGTCGAACTATTTATTTTATCGTTAGGAATATGTTGAAACGTTAAATCCACCTGTGCCTTAGGGCCCTTGATCGGAATTGATGGAATACGTCCCTTGCTTGCTTCCGGAGCGTGAATTGTTTATTGTCCTCCACGTGGACATACGCAGTTTGTAACTGCTTTTTTTACAATGAATTTTTTTATTTATTTAATTTCCGTGAAAGTAGTAAGTTTCAATAACCTATAATGCGAGAATCAGATTTATCAGCAAATGTGTGTGATTACAAAATTGAATTTTACTGACCATGTGACAATTTTCATATATTTTTTCTCTTTTTATTGCAGTAGGTTTACCAATTTGAAATGTCTTCATGTGTACTACTTTGAGATAGGGGCATCCTAAGTATGCAATTTTTTTTAATTTTTAGAATCTATGATTTTCGAGTTGTATCTAAGATTCTCTTTGAAATGTGTCCGAGTCTCTCTTCGTTGATTTTTTAGAGAAATCATTTCTCGACTTGCTTTTACTTCAAAGTACTCGAAATGAGTTTGCGATATTTATTCTTCTTTTGCTTCTGTTGTTAAGTTCGTGAGAATTCCACGCCATCACGTGAATGACGGGTTTTATTATGTTTGAAAACTTAGAAGATCTTTTACTCGTAATAATTACTTTAAAGAAATGGTGCAGAAATGACTATATCATATGCATAACTCTCTAGTACTTGGATATTATTAATAGTTTGTGTATTTTGTATTAGTTTAATAAATGAACAATGTGCATTAGTGTAGTGAAACACGTCTGCGAGGGACATTCACGGGACTGTGTCCCTTCCGCTACGGAGAAAAGTTTCAGTGTAATTTTCTTCTCGACATTTATGATAGTGAGGATGATTTTATTGAGACGTGTAATAATTGGAAATTGAGTATCTTGGTTCCCCGCAACCAAAATCGCGGTGCCTTTGGGAAGAAACCGGTGATTAAGTTCTCTGGACGTTCTTGCGCTGTGTGGCAGCCGGCGGCGAAGCGAGTGCACAAACCGGTTAAGGCATCGCTGCCGTTTCCTGCCCTGCGGCTGAGGCTGAGGCTGAGGCGGCGGGTGCCCTGATTGTAATCCGTTCGTTCCGGGTAGCCGTAGCGTCTCGTTCGTTGCCAGACGACGACGCTGGAGGCGAAGGCAGCCGGCGAGCGACCGAAAGTGGGGCGAAGACGGACGAAAGCGCTGTTGTGGGTGCGGCTTCTGTGGCTGCTACACAGCGCGACGCGACGCGACGGGCGCAGACGAAGCGAAGCGTCTCTCGCATTGATTAGTAAATGACCAATTGTGCTACTGGGAATTAGTATTTCTTAAGGCACTATCAGAATAATAGGTATTCCCATTTCGCCGTTTTGGTCCAAACTCGTCTTATGCATGTTGAAAGTTCCGTGAAAACGCACCGACAACAACATTACTTAGGATTTTGTACGAAACATTGAGTTAATAACAAATATTGCCTGTAATTGATTTGGCTTAAAACGCATATTCTTATAGTACCTTAGCTTATCCTATGTGATGATAGTAGGAGAATTATTGTTTCGTATTTTAATAAATAATAAATATCTATGAATATTTTACTGTATTTATTTCGTTCATTTTGTCAACCGGACAGTGTTCGCCTCATTATGTTTTAAACTATGAACATGCTTTCACCAGCACTCAATATATCGTTAATTATGTTGTGTTGAATGAAAATGGGAGACGGGACCTAGATTCGCACTCGGGACCTTGAGTTTAACGCGATTATGCGCTTACCAACTGCGCCATCCCGTTCGCCTCCCGGGCCCGTCTTCCATCCTCATTCGACTTGCGAGACCCTAAGACCTCTGAGGTGGTCTCGTAGAGACTACGCTCCTCATATGAGGCGACTCCCTTAGGAAGTACTTTGTTTTGGTTCGTATTTTCCAATTCTGTCTGGTTCACAAACACATAGAAATCTCTTAGATTGCGGTCAACCTCACCGCCAGGTAACAGATTAATTATGTTATGTTTAATCTGTTACTTGGCGGTTAGGTTGACCGCGATTTAAGAGATTTCTGTGTCAATATATCGTATAAAAAACTGCTACTTCCTCCCGAACACAAAATCCGAAGCAATGTTGTTGTCCGTGCGTTTTCACGGAACTTACAACATGCATGAGTCGAGTTTCGATCAAAATGGCAGCATGAGAATACCTATTCTTATAGTACCTTAGTATTTCTGTGTCTCGTTGCTGTGCAGCCCAGGTGGTGGGAGGAGGACTTGCCCTGGACTGCCAAAAATTGGGGCCTCAAATGATTCATGAATAACTTTTTTTTAGACGAAGTCAATAAAACTTATCAACTTGTCGTATAAAACAAGTATGACATTGTTTTAATTTTCGGGTCAGCGGGGACGCTCAAGGATAGTTAAATATCTAGAAGTAATTATCAGATGTTGTATAACAGTGAGTGAAAAGGGAATAGATTTGTGTGTGTGATATTACAAAACTGTCTATCATTAAAATATTCTCTTGATCATTAACACTGTCATGAAATATGCATTGAGATGAATTAATTCATTGTTAATGAATTAAGCTACTAAGTGTTAATTTTGCTGCGAAATAAACGAACATTCAGTATTCATTGAAAGGTATTACGATGTTGTATTTCTAGACTTGAGGTAAAATGGTTACGTGGACTACACCGGTTAAGATTCGGTTAAGACAGTTAAGTTACTTCATGAACCAGAATTCGAAATATATGAAGCAAAGAGTGTGATTCTATGTAAGTGCGAGAAACTTTAAATTCGTTCCTAATTAATTGTGTCTTAGAGATGACAACGTGCTCTACATCTGCACGTGAGGTAGGTTAAGAAGACGCGAAAGAAGGGGTGGGGGGGTGGCGTCGAGTTGAAGCGAATTCACGAGTCCCAAAGGAAAAGGAAAGTAGAAGAGTGACGAGTTGCGTGTGCGAGTCGACAGCTGGGGGGCGAACGAAAAGAAAATACAAATAGGCGCATCTACCCCATTTTTCTTTCTGATATTAGTATAATTATTCCAATGGTTCAAATCATTAACTTTTTTTTTTTGCGTTACAAAAGAAAAACTGTTTTCTTGGTATTTTATTACAGTTTTCGTATTAGAGTGAGTCAAAAACATAGCATCTTTGTTACGCTTTGTTTCGTGTTTAATTGTTTTATAGTTTAATATTTCGTGATGTTATTTCTGAGTATAATTCGCTATTTTGTGGGAGTGTGAAGAGGTCAAAGAGTCCTCTGTAGTACGTTCTGTGAGATTCGCAGTTTCTCGACCCAGGTCTCCTCCTCGTAGATGTGGCCAGTACGAAGCTGTTTATTGGATCTGCTTNACCCAGGTCTCCTCCTCGTAGATGTGGCCAGTACGAAGCTGTTTATTGGATCTGCTTCTCCACAGAAGGTCTTGTGCTCACTTCATGTAGTAAGTTGAAGGTTATCGGCCGTGTTAGTATTGAAGGATCGGTGCGTCCGCTTGTACCCATCTCGTGATGCAACTTATCCTTGTTGATGTGATGAGTTTATGTGACCAAGGGGCCCATTTGCAGCGATTTGAGTTTATCGTTGTTGTGTGGTCGTGAGTGCGTCCGTTTGGTTGCGTCGCGCGTCGCCCGAAGCGTTCGGGAGCAAAGAAGACGAATGAGTGCTCCTCAGCTCTTATGGGAGCTCGGGTCGTTTCTCTTGCGAGTGGCTCATGGGTTACGGATGGGTTATGGGTGGTTACATTTCACGTTTCTTCCTCGGGGCTCGGAAGCTCAACTCCTCTTCTCCTTTTCTTTTCTGTTGGGCAGTGGCCGCGTCGCTGCTTTATGCAGATGTAGCGAGCGAAAATTAGCTCTTATCTCTCTCTCTCTCCCTACGTCTAGTGCATCATCTTCCTCCGAGAACCAAGTACACCCCCGCGTCCAAATGTTTGGACGAAAATTATTCACACCTCTCGTAACAAGAGTCACGTCTCTGCTTGGCACGGATGCGCACTCTGTCCAGCGGGTTCTGGGTGTGGTTTCCTTCTTCAGGGAAGTTGGAACGAGAAATTATTGAGGAAGCTTCGCTGAAGACGCCGAACCTCAGAGAATAAGGAACAATTTTCGCTTTTGTACTTATTTATCAGTTTGAAGTTGATTTAATTGGTATATACTTTGTGTGCATATAAATGTGTTGAGAGGAATGATTTTGTTTAACATACTCAGTAATATAAATTGCGTCGTAAAATGAAACTTTTGGTCGTCGTTCTGTTGTGTCTCGTTTATTTGAAGTAAAAGTGAGTCATTTTTTGCTGCTTCGGTTTCTTACTTACTTTCCATATTACGTTCGCTTTTTTGACATTTTATAAGCCGAAAAATATAAGTTAACAAATAACCAATTACTTTATGAAATTCTTGTTTTATTATTGATTTTTTATACATGTTTCGAACATTGTGAATCAGATCAAGTATCGATTGCTATACATTTGTTGTTAGCGTTCCGTGAACATGTGTGTCGTGGTATTAACGGAGTCCTTGGACCTGGAAAGCGTACGGGGAAGGTTTATTTTGGTAGCGAGTCGAATCGACTCTCGATGCGATGAAGCGAAACAGTCTCCTTCATTGATTCGTTCGTTCGTTCGCTGTATTCGGAATGAGCGAGTGATGGTATGATGATGATGATGATGCAATGGACCAGACATTACAATCAGACAAAACTGACAACACAGCCGCCATTGTCGACATCGCAATAAAACAAAGAAAATACGCTTACGTAGCATACGATATCATTTAAAAAACCGTGTGCGTATTCTACCCTTATCATTTCCAGCGCAGGGCTTCAATGCCTCGTGCTCCTAGGGACGAAGAAAGGCACTGTGCGCTACCGGGAAGTCAGTCGGGCTCAACACCTGTCACATTGTGAGGAACTTCTTTGGAATTGATCTGTAGAGAAATTTACCCACAACTGTTTCGTACTCAGATCGCAGTTAAGTACCGGTATGGATCGTGATAGAGACACAAGACCAATAATAATAATAGTAATAATAATAACAACTAAGTCTCGACAAAGACTAAATTTTATTTCCGGCTTGGCGTATAAGCACTGTTTGAACAGAGAAATACAATTGCTCTACCAAAACGGTAAATACCGTTAAAAACAGCCCGTGAACAATTTTCACTCCGGCAGCAAGCAAGGGACCATCCCAGCAATTGTACTGGCGGATTTAACATTTCTGCGACCCAAAACAAGATCGTGGCATGCGCCCCCCTATAATAAGAAAAAAATAGTTAGATCCTTGTTATAATTTTGACATAATATCAACAAATTAATATTTAATATGTACGTTTTATTATCAAGTCTTGAAATAATTGTTACCAAAATGTAAATTTGAGTAGAACTCAAAATTCGAGATTAATAATATCAATAGTGTGAGTGAGACTCTTCCGCCCCGAGGCCGGAGTCCAGAGAACCTCTGTATGAAATTCATTTCTACGTGAAGGAACACCGAAGCAAAACCCGCGCCAGGATCAACCGAGGATTCGCTCGGACTTGTGCTCGTCACTACTGGAAGGAAGCACGTGTTTTGTTGGCCAAAGCCCTTCCTTCCTTCCTTCTGCGAGGGACACGGCGTGTTGAACGCCGCCACGGTCACGGACCGTTTATTTTTACGCCGCGTAAANACTGACTGACTGACAGACTGACTGATTTGACTGCGCGCGGCGGCGGCGGCGGCGGCGGCGTTGCTGCTGCATGGAGGTAATTAGTAACAATCAAAGGCGCATTAATTCAGTCTGCGGAGAAGCGGGACACACCTCAACTCAACTCTCGAACCCCTCCACCCCCCCTCCCATCCCTTCACCAACCAGAATGTTAAACGCAGTCTTGTTTGAATGTCCCCGATTTTGAAACGATGTGTCGCCCGACGAACGAAGGAGCTCTGTTTCGCTTCTATGAGAAGCAACCGGTTCTCAAAAATGTGAATGCATTAATTACGCCCAAAATATATTTATTAACATCCTTCGATATGAATTTACTGCTCTGACGGCGAAAGTTGTGAAACAGTGTGTCAGACTTCGTGACAAAATTCGTTAAACGTGTCATTTTTTTTACCACATCGGAAACGACTTTTTGTTAAGCAAATTTTCTTACGTGGACAATAAAAAGCAGTTAAACAATTGCCAAATTTTTGTTCTTTCTTCGTGTTACCTCTTTAGTTGCCTTTTGGCATTCACAGGAAATCGAGTTCTCGCTTCATTTATGCTCTTCTGAATGTTTGTTTCGTTTGCGTGATCCTTTGGAGAACTTGAAATTGAACGACGGACACACTACGCGAGATAGACATTCTCTCAGAATACGACTTCGGAAACCTTGCTGTCGGGAGTGCAGCCAAAGAAAAAGGAGTAGCTCATTTGTCCTGAGATGGGGAAAAAAATCTTCAAATTTACCTTTTGGATTGAAAAAAAATCTTGTTATGCTGAATATTTTTGAATCCGCCTCTGCCTTAGAGCCCTTGATCGGAATTGATGGGATGGTCCCTTGCTTGCTTCCGGAGAGTAAATTAGTTTATTGTCCTCCGCGTGGTCATACGCAGTTTGTACTGTTTTTAGACAATAAATTTAAATTAAATAAATAAAAATATAAATATTATTTTGTTTGACCTGGACATTGTTCGAAATTTCCTACTAGACTTGGTAGCGTTACGTGAGTAAATTATGCTTTACCTAAGAAAGTATCATTGTTTCTTAGTCACCATCCATGTTTTCGAAATTTTTTTCCGGAAGAAGTACTTTTTTTGTAACAAATTACCCGTGTGCATTCCATTGTACTGTGGAAACTTCGTAATTTTCGTTGAACTCCTGTAGGTCTTTCAACAAAATTCCTGTAATTCCTTGTACTATTTTGCAGTTAAGTTTTCGGAAACGGGGAATTTTTTAAATGTCTACACTTTTGAGATCAACCTTTAAATAATTTAGTATCGCTTTGTTTTCTTGCGCTTATGAGGTCAGTGTGTGCTGCTTTGTAATTTGTTAATTGAGTAAGAATACGGTAATGGGGTCTAGCCACGCTTCATCCGAAGTGGCAAAGATGTGTGTGCTCAATGCATGCAGCCTGCTTCCAATGACGGATGGGGCGTGAGTTTAACCGGCTTCGCCAGCGGGGAGGCAGGGAAGAGAACCCCTCGCACCGATAAAGCGACCTTTGATACGAAGGCGAGATTTGGACGGAGCTCCGACAGAGTGAGTCATTGCAGAAGAAACCGACGCGACTGCAAAGGATCACGTTTACGTACAGGAGCTGCTCCAGTGATTGAAAGAAACGATTCATTCTTTGACCACAAGCAGGTAAACTAGATACCGCTGCTTATATTATATTTCCGCAGATAAGACGATAGTTGAATCGCAAAACAAGGCCGCCAAAATCCCGAGTCGTGCTATAGGACAGATAGAAAAAAAGAAGGTTGAGATTTATATAAATTAAAACCATTATAAAATAAAACAAACCACTCACCAAAGTTTTTAAAATCCTGCAAAATCCTCACACTCATCCTCACGTCCTCCTCAAGTGCATTCTCATTTTCGTAGTTGAGCGAGTCGTCACGTGGATCCCATTCTGTACATGATCAGTGTCCTCAGTGATGAGAAATACCACACTTGGATTGGGATTCGGAGGCCGTTCATAGTTTGGGCGTCCTCTTGTACATCATATATGCTAAAACGAAAATTCATACCTCGTCTTATCTGAAGATCGTCTTACCCGGTATATCAAACTGATTTTCTGCGGGCAAACAATTTAAGAGTGATTGTTAGGAGTACATTTTGAAGTACTAGTGTTTGTATGAAATACACATCTGAGAAGAGTTGCTTAGTTGGACGTGACAGAAGTGCCGTGAGTGTTTGGAGGTTTCGTCGTGCGCTTACTTTCCAAAACACGACGTCGCGCACTGGACGAAAGTTTAGTAATTGAGACCGAATACCTGTTTTTGTTGTCTCTCCAATAATTACAACGAAAGTTGAATGAGTCATATCTCTCCAGATCTTTATCATACTTTTCAAATTTTGACGTTTTCAAAGTTGTACCCAATGAGACGTATTTTCACCCCTCCTCTACTCAAGAGTTGAAGGTAAGAAACAAAACTGAAGATCCTTTTATGTTACGCTCTAAAATATTATTTCAAGTCGGTCCATAACATCTACGGATGTGCCTCTATCAGTCTTAAGCCGCAGTTTTCCTTACGTTGGGAATCACGCCGGAAGAATCTATATGTTACCACTTCCTGTACGTCAGGGTTTAAGTAAGAGTAACTTGTGTCTGTTCTCGAGTTTCTCAATAAAAATGCGACGACGAAAAAATCCCCTCCCCCCCCCCC
>NNCF01126096.1:470829-492923 GCA_002313205.1 Laupala kohalensis | reverse complement strand
CCCGTTTTGTTTTTGAGGAAATTTTGAATGTTTGTCGAGCACAGTATCTTAAGGATTAGCTAGTATCGTCATAATGTAGTCGAGTGTTAATTCCTTTATTTTTTTCTTCTAATGTACCATATTTAAGTTTTAAACAAAACGTATCCTTTCGAAGTGGTATCAACACTTCCGGTACAAATAAAGGAACATTCAACACTGGACCACTTTCTTTTGGAGTGTGTCAACTATAGTGGCAGTCGACGGAGATGTAATCTACCCAGCACTTTGGACGTTATGCTTGGGCAAAATAGACCGATTTCGATACGCCTTTTTAGATTTCTTCAGGATTTCTCTGGCACAGTATCTGATCTTTATTTGTATGTCATAACTTAAATCCATAAATGATTCGGAGCCCCTCCCGCAAGCTGTCGGGAGGGTTTGGATTTAAATTCTTCTTTTTATTTCCTTTTCTTCAAATTGACATATTTTTCCTCTCTTAATTTACATCTTTCTTTATTTTCAGTTTTATAGTGTTTTAGGACACTGCAGTCTCTGTTTCTTGTTTTTTATGTTTGGACATACGGTATTTCAGGAGGGTTTTTAGATGGTATGGTCGAGTCATTCGACGAGTCCCACACGCGGGGAGAGTCGTGTTGGCTCTCCCTAGTGCGTAACTGCATTTTCCCTACCTGTACAAGTTTTAAGGGTTCTAATGATGTTGACGAGCCCTAAAGCCCCACAAAAAAAAAAATAATAATAATAAACGAATAATTCTAACCTTTAGTACGCATTTTCATAAGTCATCTGATTTCTTAATAAGATATCGTTTTGTAACTGTCGCGATATTAGGAGGATTGTAATTCTTTTTGTGAAAACTGAATCAGTGTGATTCTCTCACGTCAAAACATTCGTATTTGCCTAGCTCATTAAGTTGATGATTTATTCAGTTTTTCTTTGACTTTGGGGCGTGGGAGGAAGTTGTTACTTAAAAAGGTATTCGAGTTTCGAAAACTCTCCTTGGAAATTTTAATTTCGAATAATAAGAAACAGAGTTGCCGGGGAAGTAGGTGCGGAACCGACACTTTTGACTCTGGAGTTGGTGAGAAAACCTCTCACGCAATGCGTCCGAGGGGGGTCGAAGCAGCGGTGTATGGTTCTTAACAATCACTCAACATTTCAGTAAACGTCTGATTTCTTGGAAAATACCCTTATGGTTTATTTGATACATACTGTCGTGAAAAAGGAATGTATCAATACAAACGGGATTTCGAGCATGAAAAAGGAATTGTACAAATGACATATTGCTTGCTTCCGGAGAGTAAATTAGTTGTTTTTTTTCCCTCCACGTGGTCATACGCAGTTTGTACTGTTTTTTGACAATAAATTTATTTTATTATTTTATTTTATTATGTTAATTTGTACAGCCTGGCCCGGGTTTTTCTCCAGTTTTCCTTCGGGTAGAGGCGGATTTCTTATACAGGTTCTCTAGGCTTTTGTCTAGGGGCGTGTTTATTGTAACAATAAATCGTGAATTTAGTGGGTTTTTGTTCAACTCTTATGATTTTTAAACACTCTACTCAGAATAATCTATAGTTCGATAATAACTTCTACATGTAAATTTACAAACATATTTGCGTTAAATTACAAACATATTGACATTATATATGTATTATAACTCGCAGCTAACTTTTTATCTTATCTAGGAACTTTTGCTGAAATTTTTGAATCCGCCTCTGCCTTAGGGCCCTTGATCGGAATTGATGGAATACGTCCCTTGCTTGCTTCCGGAGAGTAAATTAGTTTATTGTCCTCCACGTGGTCATACGCAGTTTGTACTGTTTTTTGACAATAAATTTATTATTATTATTATTATTATTTGGTTCTAACCACTCGAAACATACACCAGCAGGTCGTTCCGACCTCATTCTTGCGAGAAGCGAATTAAGTCATCATTTAAAAGTGGAGGTCATCGTATTGGATCTGCACTGAAGACTCAGCAGTGCATGTGTTGTAAGGAGTTTTGAACTTGTCTCCTAATTATTTTTAACCCTTTCTTCCCCCTTCAGTCCATTATTATAAGATTAATTTAATTTAAATACTTGTAGACGATCGACGTAGTGTTGAGAATGAAGTTCTTCTGACTTTCTGGTAAAACGTCTCACTCTCTACAAGTCCATTGGAAATCATTTTACGTTATCTATATCGACGATTATAAATATCGAAAAATTCAGCTGCGTGGAACTGTTTTCTCCTTTTCTTCTCCCGAAGACCTCTGATGCCTTGAGAAGACCACTCGTAAAGAAATAACTTAAGCGAATCTACTTGCAAGTAGCGTTAAGTGAGATGGAAGCCAGAGCACTTGAATTGGTTTGAACGTCAGGCACAGGAATAGAACATGGAACTTCTTCTTCTTCTTTACGCTGCTATTCGGTGCCAAGATGCCGTGGAGCAACAATTTCATTAACTGATTTTGGCAGAATGCAACTCTTGGGAAAGAGATAGATAGCACTTGCGGTGAATAAAAATGCCTTGTTTAGCGAAACGGATGGACGTGGTGAAACTCGCACCTCTGCGCTCTCTCCCCCTCTCCTCTTGTGCTTAATTTGTGTCTATTTTATTCACGTGAATCTGAGAACACGAAAGCATTTGAAGATTGCATAGAAGACCATTGTGCATCAGCATCTGTTCTGTAGCATCTTCCCGAGACAAGAAGATGTAGTATCAAATAAAGAAGACTGTATACCTGACTCGCTCGAAAGAATAGAAAGGACAAGAAATATTCGTGCTGGAGAATGAACAAACCCCCTATAATTTCTTTTTATGTATTGTAAAAAAAATCTTGGTGTGCCCTTAATTTCTTCTTCATCTGCCGTGGATATGAATGTGTCGCTGTATACAAACCTCGGGGTGAAAAAGTTTTTTTGGCATCGAAAGTAGGTCATAACGCGATTAAAGTGGACCCTATTATTTTAATTACGTAAGAAAGTGTAGACTGTAAGCACTCGATATTAGCGTTTCATAGTTATCTCGAGTTCGTTTCTAAAATTTGCACATCATTGTCGTTTTGTCCGTAGGACAAACTAAAACTACTAGATACCGGAGAAGTTCATTTGGAATCTGGACTATCTGGGATCAGCGGACACCCGTGTGTAATCCGGATGACACGGGAAATCAAACAATAATACTGTATATTGGAGAGAGAACACTTCCTATATATTTATCCTTTGAAAATTGGGAATTAAAGCTATGGGTTACATTCGGGGAAGAAATTGGGGGGAAATATGGGTGGTGAGTCATTTTACACCTTCAAGACGCCCAGCGACTTTTCCGCCGTTACGTCACACACGCGCGTTTTCATCGAAAACTTTTCTTTGACTTAAAACTTCAAAAATATCCAATTGAAATAGTGTCGATGTTTAGATCTAAATAGTAAAGATTCAATTCTCAATGAGTAAAGAGAGTAACAAACTGCAGTGAGAAAAAGTTCGCTAGATTTTTCACTTCAATCTAACTGCGGGGTCTTCGCATTTCAATTAGCGAACTTTTTATTTTTTATTGTAATTGTGAATTCTTTGGTTTGCGTTGTATTAGCTACTATTCCACTGTGAAGATTCATTATACAACCGACCGCTTTTTTAATTTTATGTTGCGCTCATTTATTGTGAGGGTTGCGCGAGATCGGGCGACCGCACAGAGGGAGAGGGAGGCGTCATCGCGTCGCTCTCCTCTTTCCTTTCCTCTCCTCTCTCCTCTCATTTTGACAAAGTTTTTGTATTTAGAAGTGTTTCGTTGATTCGCTTGGGTGTAAAAGTTTATGAGTTAAAAAATGTAACGTGAACGCTTTTTCTCTGGTTTTCCTTCCGGTAGAGACGGATTTTCCATGACATCAAAACTTTTGTTATTATTATTCTCGAATATTCTCTGCACATTATATCTATAGTAATAAATGGATAACTACGTATTTTATTAAATATTTTTTTAAATATAAGTGTTACATCCACCATTGCCCTTGGGCCTTTGATCGGAATTGATGGGATGGTCCCTTGCTTGTTTCCGGAGATTAACTTAGTTTATTATCCCCCACGTGGTCATACGCAGTTTGTATCTGCTTTTTTGACAAAGTTTATTTACCTATTTATTTATTTATTTAAAGGAATAAATGAACAAAGTAGGAAAGGAGAGCGAATAGGGTGCTGCTAAAATCTTAAACAGATTTTTATCATTACAATTAAAATTTCTCCACCCGATACTGACATTTGTTCAGTGTGTCCATTATCTGTGAGGAGGAATAATGTGGGAATTGGCCCTTTATTCATTACAATTATTGAGCAGATCAATGTGCTCAACTTTTTTCTGTCCAGTTCTGTGTCTCTCTTGTCTTCTGCTCTTGTCCTTTGTGGACTCTCAGTGAAAAAGGTATCTTTTAATTTAAAAATATAATAGCACCAAATGTCTCTATAAATTTTATCCAGATTGGATTCGAATTGGTCCATTTAGTGAAATAGAGCTTGAATTGTCCAAAGGAATCTGATATTTTTGCATATCTGATGTAGTGGAACCTTATTGGTGGTATATACTTGTAACAATTTGCAATGTTTATGATTATGTAAATATACTTTTTTATTGTTATATGAAAGGACTAAGTTAATGGTTGAAAATTATTATTCATAACTGATAACATATATAACAATTATTCATAATTGATGGATTGGTCAATATTATAAATGGTGGCCCAATTTCTTATATATAACTATACTTGCAATTATTCCTTGATCATATTGCTAAACATACTGTTGACTTATTTTCAAAACATTTGTTCTCTTTATTCTCCTGATGCGTTTGTATACAAATTTATTTTGGAATATTGTGTCAGAACGAACCATCATGTAGAGATGAAAATGGCAAATGTGCCATTTTGTATAATACAATCATTCAGAGCCACCATGATTGTTTCAAGTCTTTTTTCTTCTTCATTTTGTTGCAGGTTGAATCAGTGGAACTCGCTTTGAAGTTGCTCGATGGCAGTGATATACGAGGCAAGAAAATTAAAGTGGAACGTGCTAAATTCCAAATGAAGGGTACTTATGATCCTAACCTGAAACCAAGAAAACGAAGAAAGAAGGATAAAGAGAAAATGAAGAAGATTCAAGAGAAGTAAGATTGATTTTTTTTTTTTGTCTAATGTGTTGGGAAGTATCACCATAAAACATTTTCAGCTATTGCAGAATCCTTTTTAAGCCATTAGTTATATTTCTTGATTTTAAACTAATTAAAAATCTACCCTTTGTTTTCTTTCCTCAAATATTTTAATATATTCTGGTTCGTTTGTACTCTTCACATTTCAAAATTGTTTAATTTTTAGTATAACATTTAGATCAAGTATTGGTTTTGGGAAAAAATGTGGCATGCCACTAAAATAAGTGACTTTTGTATTGTAACATGTATGAATGAATTTTAAAAATTAAACTGAAGTATACATCTTGTGGTTTGAGGAAAATATAATTTTTAGTAAGTGGAAGTAATAAGTCAACGTAATTATGTCACTTAATTCGATTGGTTCTTGTTTCAGATTGTTTGATTGGCGTCCAGATAAAATGAGAGGAGAGCGTTCCAAACATGAACGTGTTGTAATAGTGAAGAATCTTTTCGAGCCTTCGATTTTTGAGAAGGAAGTGTCATTAATATTAGAATATCAACAGGACATGCGTGAAGAATGTTCAAAATGTGGTGATGTTCGCAAAGTGATTATTTATGATGTGAGTATTACAATTTTAGAAAAAAAAGATATTTTTATTGTTATTTTCGCTGTCTTAGCTTGCACAATTTAATCTTTAAAAAATTAGATAGACTGGAGTTGGGTGTTAGTTGTGTTTCCCTTCCTATTGCACTTAAGAATTAAAGAATGTGAGTTTGTTACTACACCTCCCCTGGTTAGGCAAGATTTCTTTTTGGAATTGCCCTCATCTTTTCACGAGTATTTGGGTTCTGTTCCTTAATGTGTGTTACTCAGCATGTTGATTGCCCCGTTTCCTTTTTAGAAACAGGGTTGTATGAGAAAGCAAATCTAATGACTTAAACCTCTCTGCTTGTAGATAAAACTTCAAATGAAAATTTAATTAAGTATCATTCACTTTTGTGGTGAGTTACTAATTACTAGAGATGTATTATTACAAGTTACATAGAATGTTGTGTATAAAAAGTTATTATGAATTCTTGATATATTTTAACATTCGCCCGCACTCAAACACATCTACATATTCTGAAAAACTGAGCACCTCTTTATTTCCTAAGAAAGACTAGAACATCCATTTATAATGTTGGGAAGTAATAACCCAAGATTTTGTTACTTTGTGTCCTTAGAGAAATCCGGAAGGTGTTGCGCAAATAAGCTTTCGAGAACCTGAAGAAGCTGATGAATGTGTGAAACTTCTGAACGGTCGCTGGTTTGGACAACGTAAAATTACTGCTGAAACTTGGGATGGTAAAACAAAATACAAGTGAGTATTGTACAATGCAGTGAGTTTTAAACTTCAATATGTGGAAAAAATTACATGTGCTGATTAATGTGAAAATATCAGGAAATCTTTGGTAATAAACCCTCTATCGTTGGTGTTGGGTTCAATTTAATACAAGATCTTGTCTTAGTGTAATGATAATTCATCAATATAATTGGTGTTTTGTGCAAATATAGTTAATGAAATTGTTCTACACCACAACACATTACCTGTTTTCAACTACAAGTGTAAAGAACATGATTTTTGCAATCTCAATTCAAACTTAAAATATATATTGAGAAGTTTTTCATAGTAATCAATTATATTTGCTATGATACTTATTTCAATCTATTTAAATAAATAATTAAAAACTTACAACCTTTTTATGGACTTTGAATAATATTTTTATTTTCTGTGAAGAGCTCACTACGTTTCGACGTGGAGTTACGATCACCAGACGATGACGTAAATCCACATCGAAACATAGTGAGCTCTTCATAGAAAATAAAATTATTATTTGTCCATAAAAGGTCATAAGTTTTTAATTATTTATTTAATTAGATTATATAATGGACGTTAATAGTAGTAGAATTAGTAAATGGTGGCATAACCTGAACTGATGAGTGAATACTGATTTCAGCCATCTGAAGTTTATTTGTAAACTAGCAACCTACTCAGCTTTTTACGTGTTTTTTTTCCTTTTTTTTCTCTTTTTTTGGTGTGTGTGTTAGCTAGGCAATAAATGTGTTTTTTAAATTTTTGTAGAACTATTGCCACTTATTGTTGTCACCTATCTCTAACTGTTGAGGCAGTGTGTGCAAAAAGCTCTCTCTGCCAAGGTGGATGTTTTTCCAACTTGCTTCACTAATATCGTCATTGCCTGACAGTATTTGTTTTTTTCTCCTCACAGTACAAAATATATACTAAAACATTTCCTGAGAACTACAACATATGAATTAAAAAATGAATCACATAAATCAGATAAGTTGTGTTCGAGAGATAAGAGGATAAATGGACAGGCAGGCAGGTAGACAGGATTTCTGTGCTCCGAGTCTTTTACTGAAAAAATTTTGAAAATTAATTTAAAGAAATCTAAATGGTTCATATGAACTCTTTTTTTTTTAATAGACGTATAGATACATAAAACATAGTTGAATAACCACTAGCGTTATATCTTGATATGTGATTCTATAATATTGTGATGCAAACAAAAGTATTGTGTTTAATATGAGAATTAATTAAATCATTTATTATGAAATAATTTTTGTTTTAGGATTGCAGAAACTGAAGAAGAAACCAAGAAAAGATTGCAAGTCTGGAATAAGTTTTTAGAAGAGAACCCAAATAAAACTAAAACAAATATCGATCAAACAGTCTTAAAGGGTAATGTTCAGGAAGACTCTGTTAATGACACACCATGTACTGCAATTGATTCTGACAACCATGTTGATCAAAAACTAGAGAGCGAAAAGAAACTCCTCTCTAATAGTTAATGAGACCTCAGATAACACCATCATCATATTTGATGCTTTTATTTCTTCCTTTGAACCTATTTATGCTTTATGCAGAATTGGACATTCTGCATTGCAATCTGTTTGATATCAATGTTGTGAACTCCTTGCATGTTATTTGAACATGTTGCTTCATTTGTACAAAATGAAGTTAATTTCAGAATGCCCTTAATAAGTTTATGTATATCTTGATTGACATAACCATTGTTTGTGAATAAAATTGTTACTTCAAAGTTAAACCTTGTGTACTTCATTTGTACTCTACAGATCTATAAACTGTTCCTTTTGAGATATATAGGTTTTCTATTCTTTCTTTAAATTCCATTTGGTTTCAGATCTAAGATGGACTGAAGTGTTCTTGTAGGAAACTTAATTTTTCTGAACTGAATATAAAATACTGTTTTAAGAAGTGTTAATATTAGGGATTAGAAAAAAATATTGTGTGATTTCATACTGAGGTTGAATATATCTTAGAATTTATTACTTTAAATGATGTTCTCAAGGAATCCCATACTGTATAAGGAATCATACTACAATAAATCTGTTTTCACATAAATTCTTCACTGGATTCATTTCTATCTCTTGTTTAAGAACTTGTTTTTGAGAGATGTTTCTCTCTTTGTCAGTAGTGTAAGACTGACTCTCGGCTTTTCTAACAACCTGGTGGTGGATGGATTTACCCTGTGACGATATCCATCTGGTTCATGTGAAGAGGTTCTGAAAATTAAAAAGAAATTAGCAAACCAGTTGTTAAATTACCTGAAAATAAATTTTATTTATTATTCTCCAAAAATAGAGTTGAATTAACAAATTACTTAATTGTTACCATTGATAATAATTGAACATTATTTGTATTTTTTGCTATATCTGATGTAATAATGATTATCTTCGAACCAATTGGGTTCAAAATATTTTTTTAGAATAATTTGACAATATGATAGAGAACATACTGTTTGAATGCACGCACATTGCGCTGGGAATGTGTGATATGTGTAATGAAATTTAAGTGATTATACAAGTAATAATTCACACCAGTTTTGTTTTCATTAATTAAATCCACAATTTGTAGGTACAAAAGCTAACACAGATTAGGTTTTTTAAAAGTATCATTTGCCTTTAGAGGACTGGTTCTTGGAAATTTGAGTTATCATCACTGGATGTACCTCCCACTCAAATTTTTCTCTGTTAGTGTTTCAAAATTCTTCAATTTGGTTTTAAATTTTTTAAAGTAAATCTTGTGACATACATTCAATTTGTTGGGGGACAGGAAATTGATAGTGCCTCGACTTGAAGTATGTGTTTCTCTTGCCAAGAATATTGAAAATTTTTCTCGTACTGCAAGTTTGGTTTTAAGAAAGGTGTGTTTGAATATTTATTAATTTATAAATCAACTAGGAATAAAAGAGTTAGGAGGATGGTTAGATCCATATCCAGAGTGGATATATCTGCTGTTTGACTGAACAGTGAGTGCTCAAGTGACATTCCACTTAAAAAACCTCATGCTCAAAATTGTTAAGTTCCCAAAACAAACATCAAACGTAAACTGATATCTCCTTTAAGCCCGTAAGTTGGTTCCATAATGGAGAACTAGAATATCATCCTGCCCTGATAGCCCAGGTTGCACAGTTCAAAGAGAGTTTGGAGAAAGCCTGGGGTCCCTCTCAAATGTCCTAAGATGTAATGATAGCAATTAATTTGAATAAAATATTATTTAGTTATGATTTGTTAATTAATTAATAACCCGAATGAAACAATTGAAGAAATTAAAAATATAATGAGGGTAAATAACCTCCAAGTTGGCATTAATAATTTTTTGTGAGAACTTTGGCCCACTTCTTTAGTAAATTTCTAAGTACGGGCCCGTTTTCACGATTATCTAAAATCACAATGAAACCGAAATAAAAAATTACTTCTTCACAAAATATTTTAAGCTCCATCCGAAGACAGGGAGCAGCACCATACGAAAAAGGTGCTGCTACCTGTAGTCTGTGCGAGACAATAATTGTAAATATCAGATAGAAGTACGTTATTCCATGCTTGGGAAAGGCGGGAATTTGGCGCGGTGTACATTTCAGTCTTTATGTTTTTTTCTGATAATATCGGCAATGTCGATGTTTGGTGGATTTTTATTCGACAGAAAATTCCATTTCGGAATTGTGGAATAAGACACCAATAAGTTCGTAGGAGGATGTTAACTGCATAACATGTCTTATTGAACGTTTTGAGTCATTCGTCGTTCCATCCCGGTGTACTTGACAACTTCAACCTGTTCTCTGCAATTGTTCCTGAATTGTTCTGTGGTTTTGTCTGATTTTATCGAACCCAGAAAATTCGATGGCTATGGAGTCAGATATTATTACTTTTGACAAGGCGTATAATCAAAGATTAGAGGAATTTAAAAATTTGTTGGGATCTGGCAAGATTTTACCCTCCTCACAAGTGAGAGCTGAATGGAGCTATTTAGCTGAATTAGTATTAGAGCCGATTGGTTGGAAGGCTCTGTGGAAGTTACCATCTGATAAGCAAAAGAAGTTCAATGTCACCACATCAGTTTTACCTGTTCTGGTATTTTTTACTTTCCTTAATTGTTTACATTAGAACTGGTTTTGCATTGTTCCTCTTGTATATTTAAGAATGAAAGTGATTTTCATTTCAGGTTGATAGTGTAAATGCCAAAGATCTTGTGGCAGATGTCACAGTCCTGAACTGTAACGACCAAAGTATTCCTAATCAGTTGACTGTTTTCTTAGTTGATCTTTATGCTACTGTGCAACAAGTAAATGATCATCTTTTTGTCAAAGAGACTGCTGATTTTGTTGATAAACTGAGGTAATTACATATATTTTATTACCGAACTATAGATTGACACGAATAAATCAGATTTTCTCTGTAATACATTAATGCAATAGGTTTTGCCAATAAACTTAAATATAACTTAAAACTAACAGTGGGTATAAAATTTTCCATACAAACTTTACATTAAAATTGACAGCATAATAAGTACAATTAATTTTACTTACTGTTACCTACTATCCACATAAATATGTTATGTGGATGAAAAGTCTGTTCCTGCTCTATTCTAAAAATATTACTAAAACTGTATGTTACAAGATCCTAGTTCTAAGAATTCACCAGCATCATAGAATGCTTTTGAGATAGGCCAATTTTTCAAAACAGACGTAAATTTTATTATTGAAACTTCTTTGCCAGAAGTAGGCAATTTACAAAAAATTTGTACTGTTTGTACAAATGACTTTCTGTACATTTACTTTGGACAAATAGGTCTTGGGAAAGTTTCAGTGTCTGTCGTTTACATCACTTTACATCTTGTTGCTTTTGACATGACAGTTAGATCAGAGGAGGGTAAAATGACCGTTTCTTGTTAAACACAAGATTGGACACAATTCACACCAATGAAATGTTTTTTAATTATTACTATTTATGCGTATTTCTCGAACTTGATTCAAAGAATCATATAGTTTTATGCTATCATAAACTAGTTTCTTCAACAGAAGATCTAAAATTGCAATTTATACTTAGATTTTTCTGCAGATCAGCAAATATTCAATTGGCATCTCTGAGTGAGATACTTCATTGTCTCATTTGAAGACACTGGGTGTTATGTTAATAATTTTTGTTACTTTGCATTTTTTTTAAATTTGTCGTGGCTTGTCAATGTTTGAGAAGTGTTGATGAATCAGTAGTCTATCTGATTGAAGAAGAAATGAAGTAGATTTCAAAGCTTTTTCTCAGATGCAGTTATTAATTTGTTTCATTTTATGCCTTTTGGCGTGGTTCAGGCCGTGAGGTTCAGGGTTCTTTCGCCTAACCGTTGGTCTTCGGTAGGAGAATTCAGAAGGAGAGATGTTGGGTTGTCGGGGAACTTATTGTACTGAACCAACATTTGTCTGGGGTAGGTGAGGGGAACCCCAGCTGAAAACCTCACCTAATTCAGCCGAGCAGGGTTTGAACCCATGCTCTACTGCTCAGTGGGATTGTGGCAGCGAAGACACTACCACTAGACCATCGACAGTGGTTAATTTACCATGTGAAGAAAATTTTGATTTGAGATTTAATTTTTAAATGAAATTTGCATAACAAATTAGATCTTATGAAAATTTATCAATAATATTATGTAATCGTGAAATATTTTAAAATAAAATAGATTTGAGTGAAATAATGTTTATTGAAACATAGTTTGACTAAAATTTTTCTTTTGGGATGTTCTTTTTATATGAGCCTCACTATTGTTACAGACAGGAAGATTGGAAGAATTTAATTTAATTTATTGTTATTCAATGTTTTGTGTTAAAAACAGGAAATCATGCCCTATAAAAAACAAAATATTGTTTTGTGAATAACAATAAATTGTTTTCAATGCCTGCAATATTCACCTGGCTGTTGACGTTGCAAACACTTCTCCACGAGTAGGTACTCTGAAGTTGTGACTTAAAATACGTATGAGAAGTTTGGCTGAAGCTAAGTCCAAAGTGCACTTAGAAGTGAAATTCACTTGCAAATGTAATCAATAAATAAACTAATTTCTGGTTTGTGAGCATGTGCTTGAAGCAAGCTTCCTTTAAAAGCTTTTTAATGTGCAATTGTTTCTATAATGTGAAAGAATTTACAGATTTTAATAAAAGAAGTTAAGGAGAGTTTCAATTTCCTAATAAATATTGTTTTCCACATGACTTCGGATGATGTAAGTGATGTTAAAATCTCTTATACTGTATCACGCTATTGTTATAGAACTTTAGATACAGATTAAATTCCTTTTTCATGCGTGTTGGTTTTGCTCCTTTTTGTTTTTCAATAATTTTATTTCTAAGTGTACGCAACCTTGACACGGCTTTGTACATTATCTCTGTAGCCCCATCCTGGCCTTGGTTTTCCTCTGGGTAACGGTGGACTTTCCTTGGGCGGGAATGTCATTAATACTTTTGTTTTATTAATCTCAAATTTTTACTGCACTAATTTCTACAATTTTAGGTATTTATTAAATAAATTGCTTTGTAAATATTAAATCAGCCACTTCCCTTGGACCCGTTTTGCAACTGCTTTTTTTTGACAATAAAGTTTATTATTCATTTCCTGGTGTATCTTACCTTTTTCAATGTTACTCAAGTTTGAATATTTACTTTATCTTGAAAAGGAATTCCCCTTTTGATGAGCAAGACGTGTTTCACGATTACCACAAAAGTTACAAGAACTATCTCTGTAGTAACCAAGTCTCCTTAATTTATTATCTTATTGTAATTCTATCCCAATCTGTAAGTCATTGTAATTACTTAAGCAATACATTAAAAAAATTTAGTTCTTGTGCGATACAAGTGTGATATATAACATTGTTCTTCTCAATTGTCATTTTCACTTGTCAAGTTGTAATATGAAAAAATCAGTTAATTTTTTTAAAGTTTGTTACAAGGTTGTTCATTTTGGAGGTAATTTTAGTTTCTAGACTATTTTTTATGTTTGACATTAATGTCTGCTAATTGATTGTTATTGCTTTTGCATGTATATCTCTAATGGGTTTGTGTGTGTGTGTGTGTGTCTTATTGTTTCTTTTTGTGTATTGGCTCTTTTTTTGATTCTATATTTATACCTTTTTTACTATTCCTTTTTAATAGATTTTCTCTTGCATTTCAGCAATAAATTATATTCTTGTGTATAATTGAAATATATTGATATTCACTGACTACTTTTAAAATGCTTGTTATTTCCACTTTTTTAGGAATTGGTGAAAAAAATAATTAATATTACTTTGCCTCAATCTTAGAAAAGTTGTGTAAATGATGAGACGGTCCCTTAATTTAATAACTAAAATTGTATGAAATAACATTCATGTTGATATAGGTTCTTCTATCATCATTTGTGGATGCCCTGGGACATAGAAGATGATGATAATCAGAGTTGGATTGCTACACATCTACAACCCCGATTGAAGTTGTATGTTGGATTTTAATTTATTTTTTTTCTGTGAAAGCTATTGAAGTGTATTTATCTTTGAATTTTACACCTACAGATACTATGACTTAAGGAATGGAAGTATTTCTTCAGAAATGGTATTACAAATTCAATATTTAATTGCTGAAGGGCGTAGAATACAGTCAAAAATATCTGCTCTGGAAGACCAGGATGAAGATGAAGTTAACGTTGAAACAGTTATGTACAATCTTGTAGAATTACATTACAATAAAGATCAAGTCAAACTGAAATTTGAAATGTATGAAGATCCTTACAAAAGGTAGATAGTAGTAATACTTCACTTCAGATTTGTAATTTAATCTTTAGTATGTAAATGTATTATCCTTGAACTTCGTATTCAATAGCATTTGTCTTGTTATTTATTTATCTGTAGTTCCTCGTTTGAGAATCCCAAAGCATTCCCTTACTATGTGATTTTAATGGTGTTTTTAAATGAGATAAATCTTATCAGTTAATCCTTGATATTATGTGTAAACACTGTAATCATTTATTCAGAAAAATTGAAATAAATTTTACAGTCAAATGATTACAAGGAAAATTCCCCAGAAACAATATGCACAATGGAAAGAAAAAATTGTTGAGAATTTTATAATAATATTTTTATTATGAGTTCAATTTCCATATTTTGTTGTTTCTTTTTTTAATTTCTAGATCACTTCTCGAGTGGAAAAAATGCCATAAATGCCTTGATGCAAACAATAGTATTAGTCAACAGCAAACTGTTTATGTCATTTGGCCTGGAGGCCCTCTGAAATCATATGTGAAGTTTCTTGGTGCTATAAAATCTTTTATTAAAGAAGAGGATTTTGTGAAGTAATCTTATATTTCCTTTAAGTGATTTTTTTAACTGTCTACTTCAGAATCTTTATTATTATTTTCTCAATTAGGTCATCATTCCAGTTACAAGAAAGTTTAAATCAGTCATCCTTTGGAGATTGTGTTCTTCTATCTGAAGGTTGTCATGGCTTATTAGGTCTGGGTGGTTTGGAGAGAGGAGGAGCCATGAGAGGTGAGAAGAAGTAAATATAAAGAAACTTTTTACATTTTTACATCTCTATGTTTAGGTTGAATTCAATTTCTCATGGGTAGTTTTTTTTCTCCCTGTAAATGTGTATATGAATCTGTTTGGCTGGGCATATGTTTTTTGGTGCATCTCCTCCACCATCATCTGAGATCGACTGAAACTCCACTACAAAATCTCTACTGGAGTTTGGGTAAGACCTCTTGAAGATCTATTCTCAACTGACAGGTATGAACTGCAGTGTGCATTATATAGTTCATTGCCAAAGGAACACTTCTTGTGCTCTTGAATGAATGTTTTGAATTGTATATGTGAGCTTTAGTGTTTTCATTGTTCATCTTTCATCCTAAGTAGCATTTAATGCTATTGTGCTTTCTAGATCCACTTATCCCATTTATTTTGTATTAAGTCTTCCGATATCTTCTTCGTACTCTCACTTACTTCCTCTTCAGTTGGTTCGTGCTTGGCGTCGGGTAACTCTTCAAATTCTCTTTCCTCATGTTCCTCGGAGCTGTCGCATTTCAGTGGGCAGAATGCCCATTCACATCTCTTTGTTACTCAGGTTGCTATTCGTATTAGGAGGAATGATAAGCACATCACCTGGTAGAAGATGCAATGCACAACGCCCTATAGCAAATTGTTTCCAACTTTGACATTCCTCACTCTTTGGTGAGTTGTATGCCTCCATTGTATTTTCATGCCTCTCCTTAATGTTCTTCTTTGGTGTCTCTTCTTATTAACTGGTGATAACATTTATATCTAAGATCTGTCAAAGCGTACCCTTACTCATTCTCAACAAGACAGTTGTGAATTTGCCTTGTTAACTTGTAATGATTGTTACTGTAAGTCTGACAGGAACTGTTCTCATTGAACTCTTTAACATTTTAAATTTTTAACAGTTCTTATTTACTGTACTGAATTACTTAGCAAAGTTTCCAAAGATATTCAGTAATTCCGACTAATATTGTTTTTCCCAAAATTCGTCTAATTAGCTTCTTGGCTACTATTTAAGGGAGTGTGAACAATGCTTAAACCCATATGATCTATCATCATCAGGACTAGTTCAGAAGTATTAATTTTGAAATTCTTTGCATGTTCTCGAAACATGTATTGTCGACAAATCACCGCTACATCCTCTCTGCGAAACGTAAGACACAGACTGTCTGCCAACTGATTTAATTTTTTATTTTTGATAATGAATTTTAAATATTTATTTGTAACCTAATCCCAAGAAATTATAGTTAAATACTTAAAACATTCACAAAAAAACCTTCTGGAATTAGTCATTGAATTACTTGAAACATTGAGAGGTATAACCTTGAGATTCGTAGATGGCTGTCCTCTTAAGATTTCTTTCTGTCTGCCCATGAGGGAGACGCTGTGCCTAAGTATCACATTCAGAATAATTTGACCCATTGCTCTTGAAAAGTAGGTTGAGTGGACATTGGTGTGGATGTTGATACATGAATGTAAATTAGAAAATTTTCTAGAATTAAAGTCCAACAGTACCTATAAAACCCAACTCTTTGAACTCTGACCGAAAATACAACCCTGAAAGGTCTCAGTCTTTTATGATCTTGTAAAAACCAAAATAAATGTTATAATTGTGACCTTGACAATTAGTACATAAGAGTTATTATCTATCCTGGCCCGAGTTTTTCTCCAATTTTACTGCGGGTAGAGGCAGATTTTTTTATACAGACTCTTTGAAGGCTCCCTAGGCTCTTCCCTAGAGGCAGTGGTCTATTGTAATTATTTATCTCGAGTTTAGAGTTATTTTAATAGTTACAATATATAAACAATACTTTCTGACTAATCTATAGTTCGATAAAAATACATACTTGTAAAAAAACATTTTTGTGTTTTATTAAATACAAATTCGTTGGTATTATGTTAATTATAACATGCAGCTAACTATTTTTATTTTTATCTCAGGAGTAAAGTGCTCAAGTGTTAAGTCCTTAGCCTCTACCTTAAGGCCCTTGATCGGAATGGTCTTTTGTTTGCTTCCGGAGAGTAAATAAGTCCTCCACGTGTACAAACACAGTTTGTAACGTTGGCTTTTTTTACTGTAAATTTATTTGTATTAAGGTGGCCTGTTGTACCTGCTTTTTCTTAGGTCTTGGATCTCCAGAATCAACAACTTTGAAGCCTCAAGATGCTGGAAATGTTCTTTTGGATTGCAGTGGAGGAGTCATTACTTTAGAAAATTTAACAATTGATATCCAAAATATGCAAATTGCGATTCTTGTCCATGATGCCACTTTGCATCTTCGTAATTGCCATATTGTGGGACAGAACTGCAGTACGAGCACTGGAGTGTTAATACTGCAGGATGGATGTGTCGTTGCTCAGGATTGCACTTTTTCTGGGCTGGGGACAGCCTTTGTTATTTACTCCAAAGGAGAAGCATCTCTCACGTCTTGTAAAATTAATAAGTCATTCTCTGGAATGAAGGTGAGATAATATAATAATAATAATAATATTTTATTGAACCACATAGATCATTACAATGATGTATGGCGAGTCATTATGAGTTTATTATGAGATTATTATGAGTTTATTTTGTTGGAAGAATTGGATTAGGGTGGCGATAGTGGATTTGGTAGTGTTAAGTAAGTTTTCAGCAGTTTTGGCATGGAATAAGATGTTTGTGTCATCAGCAAAAAGTACAATTTTGTGGTTTTTGATGATGGATGGGATGTCATTAATATAAAGAAGAAATAGTATGGGTCCCAGGGTGGAGCCCTGTGGAATTCCGTGAATGACATGCGTTGGCTGACACCTGTGATGTTTTATTTGATTTTCATGCTGGTAGGATACTTGTACTATTTGCTGTCTTTCAGATAAATTATTAATTTTCTTAACTTATTTGAAACAGAAGAGGGAAGGAATATAACTGTGTAGTTAAATACAAATTACGAGATTTTCCATGAGGTGAAAGTTATTTTCCATCTAACTCTTTCTCTTGATGTACTTTAGATTTTAATTGTGATCCATTATTGCTTTCTGTTTATTAAGTATTGGAAAACACTTTTCAGTCTGCTTAACTACCATCTTGTACTGCACATTACGTGGTTGATCAAGACTTTTGTTGTATATTTTTAATGAGATACTTATTTAGTTTCGAATTCTAGTAAAGATCTTTCTCAAGTTTGAGGTTCGTGATACTTAATAATTTTTAGGCAGACCATTTTCCTTGCCATAAAAAATCGAGACAGGAGGGTGACCAAAACGGGACAGCATTATTATTTGATGAAAGACTTTTTAATGATGTCTGCTACTATAACACTCAGGCAACCGTAGCAAGTGCCACATACCTGCAATTTGACCTTTCAAAAGATTTTTAAAGCTAAGAGAAATTGAATGGGAATTTTCTGCTAAGGACAATGACTTGGATTGACCACTACACTGGCAGAGCAAAACGTGAAGCAATATCTTAACTTAAAAATTATGGAAAATTTGATTTTAAGAAATTTAAGTGGGCCACAAGTGTGAATTTTAGAAAAACTCCAGGGCAAACAGAAAGTGAGTAAAAACTTGGTATTGTCCCTTTCGATGAGTACATTTTGTGAGTCAAAGTGATGAAGGTGTGGAACAGAGTGAACAGTGGATTTGCTCATTTGCTTTCTCAACACATTACTTTCCTGGACTGGATATTGGAATGCTAATGTATTTTTATATCTTGTGATGATTTATTACAGGTGCAAGATGATACCAAGATAAATTTGATGAAATGTGAGATATCAGAATGTCATGAATTTGGAATTAAAGTTGAAATAAGCAAACAGTTGATTACTGGAAAAAGTGAAATAGGTTCATCAACCCTTCTGAAAAGGTGATTGATTGTAACATTTGTTTTCCATTTGCCATTGTATAGATCATTTTGTAATCTTATTCTGTTAATTGTATTGACTTTTAACTCTTTAATATTTAGATTTTTATATTTTCTAGATGTATGACTAAGCTCGCTTCACACAGTGCATTTTTTGCTCCAATAAAGCATGCAATTTTAGCTTCAAATGTCCTTTGATGTCTATAATTCAGACTGCTGTGATGTTTGTCCTGCTGTGTTGGCTTCACACAATGCATTTTAACGCGCCAATTTTTGTGTTCCAATGCGCTTATTGACAGTTTGGGAAAAGGGTCATGGTTATTGCAGAAATTGTTTGTTGAAAACATTTAGCAATTAGTGTTGATAAACTAACTAAAAGAATAATGTGAATAAATGAATGTAATGACAACATTGTTTGTTGTTTGGTGTTGTTACATAGTGGCAAACAGTGGGATGAGGATTCTTGCTTGATGAGCTGTTGTATAACCTAAAATGTCAAATAAAATGTTGTGATATTTTTCTTTCAAGTGATTCATTTACCAATTACTTCTTTTTATCAATAATTTGTTTTAATGATTGTTGCTCTAACCGTAAGGTTACTCAGCTGCATCATTTAAAATAATATATTATTTGTCACAGCAAATAACAGGTAACAATTAACAAAAGATTCGGTTTTGCAATCTATTATAAATTAAATATATTAACTGATAACACTTTGTTGCATTTCTGAATGTTTGTTAAATTAAGTTGATTTTAATAAAGATAATCATAATAAAAAATAAATTTTAATAAAGAATGCTTATTAATTAGGAAAGCGAAAATACTTTTTTCATTGTTGGTGGTGTAATTTTATTATAATTACAGTGAGTGTACCATCCACAATCATTTGTTTCGAATAAATAGTATTTACTTTACTTTAGCGATAATTCATCAGAGTGTTAGTCATATTTCGATCAGTGGACCATTAGTTGTCACAGTCAGAGGACGAGACTAGGTTTTCATCGGTTGACACATTCCAACTTTGCAAGAAGAACTCTGAATGAAAAATAGAACATGTGCTATTTCCCAAAATCTTTCATGCCAGACTGCAGTGTAGACAGCAATGACATCATTTTCTGTCCTTCAAGACTGGACTGCTGACTTCATAGAACTTTGCTTGCAATTTTGGAGCACAAAATGTATCGTGTGAAGCGAGCTTTATTTCTCACTTTCTTTCACTTTATGATGCTGTAACTTTTTATGATATTTTTCAGTGTGGGAGAGATCCAGTTAAGTGATACTAATATTAAGAATAATCTTCAAGGTGATGTGTGCATTCTGCAAAAAAATGTGGAACTGATGAATGACAGTGATATGCAAAACCCGTCATTCAGTTTTCTGCTTTTTAACAATCCACCTTTTATTTGTACTGGGAAAAATTTAGAGAAAGATGAATAAGTAATCTATGTAGTACTGTGCTTGTACAATGTTTTATTGTTTTTTATAGTTTACTACATTTTTTAATTTATTTTTGTTGTCTAACAAGATATATTATTTATATGTCCCTTTATACGAGTTTTGAAGTGATTTGAATGCTCTCCTGTATCTGAAGTTTATCTCATTCATCACATAAGTCTTTGATTTATTACATTTTTTTGATCAATTATTTTTTATGATATGAGGAGTGTTAATATTTCAAACCCAATGCATCTGGTCTTTGTTGTATTGCTGTTTCCATGAAGTTAATATGCCTTTCGTTTCAAGTTAATGTTTCCTTTCCTCCTCAAAAGTAACAATACCCTTCCTTCTATTATGATTACGTGTCCTATAAAATTTGTAAAATATTAGTATAAACAAGTTAAGACTTCTATTATAAAATATACATTTATTATAAAAATAGCTACATGCATTTTATTTTATTTAACTATTATTATAGTCCTTCATATTATCCTGACATATTGAGGGTCTGTATTTCTTTTCTTTTGGTATGTTGTTCCCTATGTGTAATTGTCTTGAGGATTGTAATATTAACTGTTCGAGAACAATTGTTATTACATTCTTAAAAACATACATGGTAATGGGCAGAAAGTTGTTGAAGAAATGTGAAATACATCTTTAAATCCAAATATTTCCACACTATTTGTCTTGCATCAATGGCTGAGGAAAATCTAAAAGTATTCCAAACTTTTATACATTAAATTCTGATGTTAAATAATTTTTATTTGTTGTTCTTTTTTTTTTTTACCACATAGGATCACTTTAGTCAGTCTTCTTTGAAGGCTCTGTTTGAACCTTGCGGTCCTCCCAATACTTTTTCATATGCTCTGATCTTCGAGCTCTTTCTTGTGTTGAAAATATTCGGTTTGTGACTTTGTTTCTTGTGAGTGTGAAGCAGATATTCTTGATTTTGTTTTTTAATTTATTCTTGTCTACGGTGTCTTCTGGTGTAAGGTCATTTTCCTTCAAAGCCTCTCTGACTTCGCTAATCCACCTGCATCCTGTTGTGGTATTTTTTGACTTGAGATTGTACTGTACCAGTTGTTTCAGAAGTCTCGAATCCTGCATTCTCATTATGTGTCCAAAGAATCCCAATTTTTATTTGTATTATATATATTTATTTTAATTTTGTCATGCAACTCAATTTCTATTTAGTCCCGTTGCCATAAAACATGAGAGTAAATACATAATAAAAATGGGCACATTGAAGGAAAAAGGTGTGTAATCACCTACATTTAATTGATAGATTAAAGCTTTTTCACACAAACAAACAGGATCGGGTTGTCTGTAGAAATGCGATTTACCACCATTACGTTGGCAGAAGAAAGGGATGTTGGATTTACCTTCCCATCATCTGACCTCCTAATGCTCATTGTTCCATCAAGATCTCTAGCCAACTAAATGTACATATTTTCAACATATGAATAGAGCACTCAACATCTTATCAAACCAAGGATATGTGCAACGTTAACACATGGAAAACATTCAAGAGGTAGTTCATCTTTAAAAATATTTCCCCAAACTCTATACTCAAAGTGGATCACTGTTGTTGTTTTTTCTAGTATTGTTTCTATGCTAAACCACAAGCAAAAAAGACACATTTTATTGAAATTTTCTACTCCTGTAAAATTATAGCAACAGTCATTAAGCCTTCTCAATATTTTGAAGCACAGAAGTAGAAAAACTAAAGCATAATAATAATAAATATATATTTCTTCCATGTACCCTACACGTGGAGATTATATGTGATAACTTTCGGTCGAGTGAAAATGGCGACCAGCCGGGACTCGAAC
>NNCF01126096.1:457832-470810 GCA_002313205.1 Laupala kohalensis | reverse complement strand
AGGGTGTTAACCGCTACACCACCGGTTCGCCTTCCACAACTGTACACCATTTCCACCCAGACAAGAGACCTGGGTTCGAGTCCTGGCTGGTCGCCATTTTCACTCGACCGAAAGTTATCAATAATAATAAACTTTATTGTCAAAAAAGCAGTTACAAAGTGCATGTGACTACATGGAGGATAATAAACCAATTTTACCAGTAGTAATATTCACCAGTAGTTTATAATAACAAAATCACCTCTCAAGAAACACTCGCAGAACATTGAAGGTTGAAAGGGATTGTAAAAACTGATAATACAATACAAATAAAAATTATTTAACATCAGAATTTAATGTAAAAAAAGTTTGGAATACTTTTAGTTTTTCATAATTTAATTCCCCTAACTGTTTGATAATGTCTCTTTAGGCTATGCAAGTATATTTTTATTGTATGTTTTCAGAAACTATGAGTATTGTGTGTTACTTGAGAATGTTTAAAACAGTTCTAAGCCTAATTTACTTAGTTAAGAGTGCAAAATTAACTTCTTCTTAATATAGAGATCTTATCAGGTTGTGAGAGTTGCGAGATGTAAGATGTAGGCGCATCCTCAATTACAACTGTGGAAACTACTGCTAACTAGACGTAACCTTCTATGTCACGTCTTGCCAGCTTAAGTTCATATTATTTTTATTACGAGTTTTTCAGTCCATTACCCACATCTAAAAAATGAGTCCTCAAAATTGTTACAAATTTATGATAACTTAGGTAATTGTGATTTAAAACCACTATTTAAAGGAGACAGAATTAATATCTAGGATTTTTATTAATAATTGAAACAATTATGGAGTTCTTTCAATAGCATTCCCGAACTACTTTCTACTTTTCTTGAAAGACATTTCTTGGTGTTTAGTGGTAGTTACCCTTTTTTTTGACTTGTGGCCCCCTCTAGGCATGGCACCAGGGATGCCCCCCAGCTCCCCCTCTCCGCAGCCAAGTCACATGACCTGAACTCTGCATGTGATTCTTCACTTCCTGCTGATACCTTGCCAATATGACCTTAAGAAACCCTGAACTCCCTTGAAATTAGAGCTGATCCCAGTTGTGTAAATCCAAAAACTAAACTTTATGAGCCGTGGTGCAACTATTATACTACACTTTTGACTCTAATAACTCATTCGTGTAAATGCAAACTGAAAATACATCGGGCAGGGCTAGTATCGACCCCATATACATACAAGATGCACTCGTATGACTGTAAAAGCAAAGAGTTCAGGAAATGGAGGAAGGAGACAAACGTACTTTCACAGCTGACAACTTTTGATAGGTTTTATGTTCGTAAATCATGATTTATGTGACTACAAACAATAGTATTTTTATTCTCTATGGGTTAACTAACTTGATGAACTAGTAACCTGGAAGTAAATGTCAAATATTTATCTTATCAGACTACTTCAATCATGTCACAAGAAAAAGTATATTTGATATATTTTTTTATTTTAAAGGTATGTTTGATATATTTTGTAGTAGCAAGTTCGTGTGGCTTCATAAAATATCTTCTATGAAGAAAAGAAAATTTTGGGCATTGGACAATTTGATGACACAAATAAATGATAAAATATTTTCATCAGTATATTTGTCATTTCATACAATTTCATTTTGCCTACTTACCCTGCCTTAAAGAAAAGAAATATTTTGAGAATATTTTTCCCATTATTAGGTCTTCATTTAGACAATTCTTATTCTGTAGCCTCCTGAATTGTATTCTATTGTACTAAAATTTCTACACTTACTGTAAAAATTCATTTTCCAAACTCCTCCTCCTACTACTACAGACGTAAATAGAAATAGGAACAATGTACTTTTTTAAAGATTCCAAAGATGCTGAAGAAAAGATTGAATTACGTTCTTAATATGCTATTTTTTGCCTGAGGAAAATTGAGCAAACAGAGCTTTTATCTGAGCTCAAGAATGTTCGAATTCGTTGTGAAAAAAAATCCTTTTTAACTTGCTGCTATTCATTCTTATTAGAACAAACAGTGAGACAATTGTAGGATAAAAGTCACTATCAATATCTCATTAGTATTTCAAGACATTGAATGTCAAAGATTAAAATAGTTCTTTTACAAATCTCTATGTACTTGTCATGAGGAATGTGACAGAATCATGAATATATTTCATACTATAAATAGTTCCCTAGAAGATAGTATTTTGTGCGATTTGTTTTTATCAAGATATAGCGTGAGGAAAGTGCTTTAATTAATGTTGTCATAGTGATAATGAATATCAGGTACACTGTATACATTCAATCATACTGTTCCATATATTGAATATTATTTTATTATTTTTTTAGGGTCTTCATAACTTTGAGAGTGAATATCTAAACCTAATACTTAAAATATTGAACATAAAATTATTTTATCACTTTACATGATTTACTACGAATACTTCCACATCACGTACGAAAATTTTTTTAAGCTGGTATCTTTTTTCATTTAGTTGTCGAGTTACTTTTCTCCTATTCGAGAAAATAATGGGATACAATAAAGAAAAATTTGAACGTTCAGCATTTTTTTCACACTATTCTACATATCGTCTCCAGATGACGAACAACGTATATTCTTAAACTTTGTGAGTCTCGCGCACATTCGAGAGTCGCGCGTTCATTCGCGAGCATTCTCGCAAGTTCCAGACATTTCGTGCTACAAGTACACCGTGTGTTTCAAAATTGAGTATCTGTCTGTTCTCAAGCTCGGTTGACAACCAATGAAAACTTATCTTTCACATGGGTTTGAATACGGTACGCAAGGAACAGCTTCTGAGATTGGTGGTAAAAGGGAAAAGAATTTCAGAGGTTAGGAACGGTCATTCGTGAAATATACTATAGATTGGAACAAACTGACGCATGCGTAGAAAGACAATGATGCAACTGGTTTTATTGGGAAGGGGGAGCACCATGGGGCGGGGAGGGGAAGTTATAAATGCTCCGGAGGTGTTGACATGACGCTCTTTTCGTGTTGGATTCGCGCACAATTGCTTAAATGTGTTTTCGGACTCCGTGCTTAAATTGTTGAACTCTGTCTGCGGAAAATTCAACGTGTTGTTGGGGATCAGCTGTGTGAAAGAATAATTCGCCTGCTCTGCTGTTCTTTTGCTTGTTTGGAAACTTGGAAAGGTAACGCGCATTATATTTTTGATTGAATTTTTAAAATATATAATTCACACTTTCAATAATTTATAGATTTTTGTCCTTATTATAAAAGTATAAAAATTTCTTGTTTTATTTTGTGATGTATTGGTCACATAAGGAATAATTTGTTGCTATGTTTTGTTCTTGCAGATGGCATTACTTCCTTTGTACTTTGATGAGGTTTTGGATGCTGCATTTCCCTTTGCTTTGTTAAGCCACCCCTCTGTTTGTCGCAAGGCTTCTCAGTTGAAACGTTTGAAGGATAAATCAAATTCCAATTCTCAGTCTTCTGTGAATACTGTTGTAGGTATTCAGAACAATGAAGAAAATTTTAAGGTAGGCATTTAATTTCTAATTGTTTTTCTGACATTTCATTATAGTTTTTAACCTTATTTTATTGTATTATTTTTTCTTTTTAGGTTAACTTAGATGTCCAACAATTCCGTCCTGATGAGCTCTCTGTGAAAATGATTGATGAATTCATAGTTGTTGAAGGCAAGCATGAAGAAAGAAAAGATGAACATGGTTTCATATCTAGACAATTTCAGCGTCGTTATAGACTTCCACAAGATGTGGAGCGTGAGGGTGTTAGTTCTGCTTTGTCTTCTGATGGGATTTTGAGTATTTCAGCTCCAAAGAAGGTAAGAAGATTCTATTATTGTTTTCAAGAACTGTGAATCTACTTATTTTTATTGCGTCTATTTTCTTTGAAAATTGTAACGAGTGAAACATAGAGATTGTTATGTATTCATTTACTTTTTTATACTGCAGAGACTGAAATTGCCCTGTTAAAACAAAATAGATTTAAGTATTTTAGGGGGGTATTATTGAGAGTAATTTTTCAGATCTCAGAAGCTTAAAATGCATTTAGGGAATTAAGCTTTTTCTGCATTCTTGCTCCTGCGTGTCATTTGTGAATTCTGTCAATTTTTCATGTTAAAATTGTTTAATTAAAATAATTTATCATGTTCCCTGTATTCATGTTGTATTCAACTTAGCACCAAGCTATGTGCATTGTTCTTTTAACTAGATGTCACTCAATTTCAAGCTGAAAAGTGTTCAGAGGGATTTTTTTGATTTTAAATGTTATGATTTCCTTTTTTCATGCTGTCCCCATTGTCACTACGATCTAGATTCCGAATTTTTTCCAGAAACCTCTTCCTCTGCCAAATGTTAACGAGCGCATTGTCCCAATGCTGCGTTCCGACTAATCCACAGCAGATTTCCTTGAAGACTGCATGTGGGATCATCTCAAGGTATGTTGAAGATCATATACTATGTGAAGATCATTTACTATGTGTTCATTGAAAAGACTGACCTTGCCTGTAGCATCTTTCAATTTTGATATAAAATGATAATTAAAGTGTCTGTATGTTACTGTTGCTGATATTTGTATTTTTAGCATACTTAGTTTTGTTCTTGACCAAGTGTCTATTAATCCTACATTCTCAATTGAGTAAGGGTATGACCTTTAGAGAAAGATAGTCTAGAAATTGAAGAAAGCTTTCAATATTTCAAGTTGTTTTGAATGAATAACAAGTTATACATTATGTATTATTTCTGGTATGTAATAAATGTAGTTATTAATTTATTGCAATTCATTCTTTATCAATTACCAAAAAGTTGCTCTCAGATATGAAGTTGAATATTCACCTAGGTATTTGTATTTACATAATATTCACATGCTTCCTTTTTTCACACGAGTGAAGTATGTTCACTATTATTTTAACTTTTTACAACTTCTGTAAGCATTGCTTGTCAAATGAAATGTTTCAGGTGTATTTTAACCACCAAACACCAAAATATTACCCAACATTTAGGTCACAAACAGAGGTTTATTGTAATGATGGCTTGATGCATTCGAAACATGTTTTAATAGCAGTGTTTTATGAAGTTGTTTGAATGTGTATGAATATTGAAGTTTCGTAAGATAAGAGAAGTGTAAAATTTCTTTTATTTTTGTCAGTGTCAAATGTACATGATCTATCTTTATTGTGTACTGTTTGTAAGTAGAATCTTGATATCTCTGTGTGCATAAATGTAATGGGTGAAAAGTAAGTGAAATGTAATCTCTCAATATTGTATTCAATAAAGGTTTTGTCATTACAACTTGTGTATTACTTATTTTTTCCTCACAATTGAAGGAGATATAGTCTATTGAAATTCTAGTATACTTTCCGAATAATCTATAGTTTGATAATAACTCTTACTTCTGAAATAACTTTTTGTGTTGGATTAAATACAAATTTGTTGGTATTATGTTATTTTTATAATGCATACCCAACTACTTTTACTGTTAGGAGTCGCAAAGTGCTGAAAAATTAAATCTGCCTCTGCCTTAGGACCCTTGCTCACAGTTTTTAGGAGAAAGTGAAGATAAAACCATTTATTCTTAGATTAGGGAAATATTATCTGCTGTAATATTGATGCTTAGTGAAAGTGGCTTTGTATTGCAATTTTCATATTAGTTGTTTGTCTGCTTCTACGTGCTTAATGCTTGGTTTCAGAATTTATATATACTTTATTGAAGCAAGCACAAATTCCATCCTATTTCCGAACTGTTCTTTACTGAATCAGTCTGAAAATGCTCATTGTTCAGATGGAAAGATTCAGCAAGGCTGCAACACTATATTCATGAATTATAGGAAAATGTATTTTTCTAAAAAATATGTTTGGGTATGATTTCCTCTAAGTCCACTTGGTTCTATTGTATTATTTCGGAAACTGTTGTCCGAATATTCTGTAAAGGTTTCAGTCTTGGTTGCTTTTCACTTAAATATAAACCACGCGGAGGATAATTAAATTAATTTATTCTCTGGAAACAAGCAAGGGACCATCCCATCAATTTCTAAAATATGGTATAATATTTTGAGGACAAGCACCAGAAACAAAACAAACTTTTTGTTTACAGAAGAGAATAATACGAACAATTACCAACACTAATAAACTTTCTACATGTAAACAATTATTTGAAAAGTTGAAAATACTTCCACTGCCATGCATGTACATTTTTGAAACTTTGAACTAGACAGACCAGAAATATCCATCTACCTCAGATAACATCCACTCTTAGCCAAGAAAGCACTCATAATGCAGGTGTAAAGCTATATAATGCGTTACCACGAAACCTTAAAAACATCAATACACTGAACCCATTCAAAACAAAACTCAAACAATTCTTACAACAGAAACTCTACTACAGTGTACAAGAATTCCTCAATGACAATAACTAATGTATGAAATACAATCTGTTGCAGGTAATCATTAGAACAAAGGAGCACAAGGTGACCCATGATGCAGGAAAAGATCTAACAATATTAAATTAAGCTGTTTTAGACCTTGACATAAATTAATAAAATAAAAGTAAAATAATAGAATTCCTACCATAGGTATCTAATAACCCTAGCCTAAATAAATATTAATATTCTGTGATATAAAATAATTGTATTTTATGTTAACTTCTACTTAGCCTAAGTTAAATGAATATGATTAAATGTATCAAAATTATTATAATGTTGTTATTCTTATATCTAAATATTATTGTTTTTGTTGTTCGTTCTATGACTCACCGTTCATCTTTGTTATGATCTATGTGGTTCAATAAAATATTATTATTATTATTCCGATCAAGGACCCATGGGCAGTGGCAGATTTAATATTTACAATAGAAATTATTTAATAAATACGTAGTTATCCATTAATCATTCAAAATAAATTGTAGATATTAGTGCAGAAAAATTACGAGATTAATAAAACAAAAGTATTAATGACATTCCCACCCAAGGAAAATCCGCCACTACCTGGAAGAAAACCGGAGTAAAACCTGGGCCAGGAATTGAAGTTCCTTTAAGGCTCAGGGTTAAGTATTTAAGTTGTCCTTCAGGTCAGTATACCTCAAAATAGCAGATTATCATTTTATTTTTCCCTGAAACCAACCATCATCACTGTATACACTTATGAAACCTACAGAATTGTTGAAAGTTGTAAGGGAATGGTTTCGTAAAATAAACTATTTGAAATGTTTTTAATCTGGGAGCTTTCACTGAAGTGGTCCTTTGCCAAAGAACTTGGCAAAACTGCTGTAGTGAACTGTCGCTCGGTATCTAATGACACATAATTTGGTGTGTGTAAACAGTGAAAAATATGTTTTTATCACTTAATTGAAAATTAATTATAGCTTTTTAACTAAATGATCCACTTGTAGTTACAACAGAATTTTCCTTTTTTTTCTTTATCTTTGTTTCGAAATGGTGTTTCACAAATATTTGGATATTGTTGGTCTATTTCTGTTTATCTTCAGAAATAGTTTTATATCTATGTATAGGTATGTCATTAATTCCAGGTTCACAATGCAATGGACCTTTACGGAACCTTTGGGGTAATTCCAGAACATACCAGAGCCTTCTGGGAAAATCTGGTATGTTCCAGAGATCTTCAGTATATAACACAACCTTCTGGAATAAGTTTGAATGTTCCAAGAAATTCCATAATGTTTAAGAACTGTCTAAAAAAATTGAAAAATAAGTTATTTAAAAAGTACTACAGCAATGGCGTGATAAAGTACAAGACGAATTTAACTTTTATTAAAATCAATNGGTGCAGGAGGTAGTTTTTAACCGCGGATTTAAAGAGATTCAAATTCATAATATCTTTTATATTATTGGGCAGGGAATTATATAGAACGATTCCCGAATGATGCGGTCCTTTTTGGCAAAGAGAGGTTGACACTCTAGGCCGATGAGTATTATTACTATTGCGAGTATTGTGTTCGTGAACGAGACTGTTTCGTATAAAGCAAGGGTGGCACTTCAGTAATTCGGTCTTAACAAACAAGACCGTTTCATAAATATAAATGCAGGGAAGTGTTAAGATATTTAATTCCTTGAATAAAGGTTTACAAGAGTTTCGGGGGTGAGATTTACAAATTATCCGAACTATCCTCTTCTGAATTCTGAAAGTTTGAATACTCTGACCGGAATTACCCCAGAAGGTAATGCCGTAACGTAAATGAGAGTACACGTTTGCAAAATATACGCAACGGGAAATGCGTGGACTAACTGCGTTAACTAAGTTTCGGAATGCTTAATTGGGAATTAAGATTGTCAACGTGACAATTCCATTTGAGGTTGTCTTGAATATGGAGACCTAAGAATTTTGTATTCGTAACAGTTTCTAATTGTGTTCTGTTTAAAGAAAGACAAACCTGGGGTAAAGATTTTGTATTACTATTGTGAAATGACATAGACTCTGTTTTGTCAGTGTTTACAACGAGACGATTTGCATGGAACCAAGTCGAAAGGTTAGACAAAACTTTTTGAGCATTGGCGTGCTTACACGATACTACTTTAACTAACATGGCTGCTATAGGCCTTGTGTATCAAGTAAGTGTGTTCTGGAACCTGAAGAAGATAAAACAAAAAACTGAAGGATGGTTGAAATACGGAAAATTCCACGTGATGTATGGACTGCCCTGAAAATTGTAATTAACTGTAGGTATCACATCATCACGTATTTGCAGCAGCGAATCTATGGGTGTTGGACCTGAACCCAACAGATATAATTGAAGTTAATAAAGGGCATACTTGGTAAAAGTGTTACCAGGTTAATAATGGTTATTAGTTATAATTTTTATAAATAATATAATTGTTATTAATAATACCATATTAATAAAATTAATAATCCTATGATAATAACTTTATTAAATAGTTGTTATTAATAATACCAGATTGTTAATTATTCATTTGATGCATTGTATTTAAAGGTAATATTTATATAATTTGTGTTGTAAAACGATAATTTTTGAACAAAAATGTTCCCGAGTTAACCCCCACCCCCCGCGATAACGGTCTAGATCCGCCATTGCGTGTACGTACACGGAAGAAAAAAAGTATGCATTGCTCAAAATTATTTCACTGCACTCTGCTTCTAAAAGTAAGAACTCGCCGAATTTTTCGGTCTTCAAGATTCGATCTACGATTTTTAACAGCCAATTCTCGCTTTTATCACTTTTAAAGAAAAATAATCTCGGCGCTACTTTTATCGCCTCTCAAATGCGAATTTCTCTATAAAAAAAACCTAGTAAAAACATCTCAGGAAATTTCGCGAAGAACTCAAGTTATGCGCTTGGGTTACGAGTGTAACCGGGCGTAGCACATTCGTAGACTCCTTGTAGGCAACTCTACTAATGAAATTATTTGCATGATTTCCAAAGAAACCCGCCAATACCAAAGAAACGGGACATCTAAAAATGAAAAAAAATCCCACCAAGAGGATTTTTAGGGGATGTCCACAGAGCGTGTTGACGGGACCAGTTTTTTGGAATATAATAATCTTTTGACATAGTGTATGTATATACTATTATCGTACAAAAATTATCCAACCCGAAGGAATCGGAACTTACGAAAAGTTGTGTGGTACTTCGTACAGGGTCATGACCATAGATATGGCACGCTTCGCTGCTTACGTGACACGCTAGTTATCTATGTGTCTGGCGTTTACACTTGCAGGTTTCCCGTTATGCCTATCTTCCTTGTGTTGCTGCCTTTTCGACGACTTGTAAGAATACTCGTGAACGCCTCTCCGGATTTCAGAATAGGAGGTCCTGACTTCGAGTCTCGGCTTATTGTCTTTCTCATCGGATCGGATGTTGGAAGTTATTGCAATAACCTGTCGTTTACTTCATTCAATATGGTTATGCAACACGTCAGGCATCGATGTGTGAAATAGAGAAGGGTTGCATCATTTCGTAATACTACAGGGGAGAGTATTATATCGTGTAATTCAAAACCACGTATAAGTGTGTACTCAAAGTCACTTTGATGCTTTGCCTAAACTTATTCAATGTGGCTGCCTTAAACAAATTGGCAAAACCTCTACGAAGCAAATCCTTGAAACATTCGCGTGGCAGCAAAATTTCAGGAAAAGCGAAGTCACAAAGAATTTGAGTAATATCTAAATAAAAATACAAGTTAATAACACAACAAACTAAGACACAAAGTAATATTCGTTCCACACTTTGCTCGATGCAGAAAGAACATAACAGCGCCACTAGAGCAAGTGAATCGATTGTTGTCCGAGGTTGGTTATGAATTCAATTTCGAATGTCTTGCCAACTGAACGCGAGGTACCCTTATCACGTGACAATAAATAAATATGTCAATAATTTACGGTCAAGAGAGCTGTTTCAAACTGCGTAAGACCACATTGAGGACAATAAAGTAATTTACTGCGACTAATACGAAATAAACTAATAAACACAGAGCATTTCCGTTCATGTTTCTCTCTCTCTGAAGTTGAATTTCTCGAAGCAAAGTTAAAATGGTGACCTTTACTATGAGCCTCGTCCAGACTTTGCATCGAAGCAACTCCGTCGTACGTTGCGTTGCGTGTCGCACAAAATGGCAAATTTCTTATGAAGTTGTGACGTCATTTATTGGGAGCACAAGATGGGAGTGTTCCATCGCTTGTCGGCTTTTCTGCGGTATTTGTGTTGCGTATTCCCTGTATTTAGCAAATATTCACAAACATGGTATCCTCACATGGACGGAACAAACAAATAACTCAATAATGCCAAATATATTTGCTTTTGTAGCAATGATGGAGGGGATGTCCGTACTCATATATAAATGTGTATCGCGAAATCTTGTCTGTTTGTCTCTTTGTTACTTAATCACGACTAAAATCACTAAACCGATCCTGATGAAATTTGGCAAAAAGAAAAAAAGTCAAGATGTTCAGAATGAACATGGGCTAACTTTTATTTTTAAAATACGTGAAAAGAAAAGATAGAAAACGAGTAAATGTCGATGAAATGGGGAAAAAAGAAAAATCCGCTTACGTTTCGCCCAAACAGTTAGAGACATTAGGTGACAGTTATGAATGGCGATATTGTTTGTCTCAAAAAAGTCCGCGACAGCATATGTCTACCTACAAAAATGATCCTAAATTATCGATAAAATGATATTAAAAATAGAAGTGTTAAAATACTTTAATTTAAGAAGGGAAAAAATCAATCATCATCAAATTTAATGGATTATTTGTTTTGTGCATTTAACGAAGATGAAAACCTCTTTAAATTGTAAACTTTCAACGAATAGTTTCGATATTATAAGAATTTTAAAGAAACTGTGCAGCCGCGTCTTGTCTCAGAAGCGAAAATTCGACCGGCGTGGTTCCCGCGAGATGGCGTTGTAGTGTACATAATCAACTTTTGTATTAAATTTGTATTATTATGAATTTGAAACAATAGAATGCTGTACATGTTTAAAAAAACCCAGTAAGTAAAAGTATTTTGGTTTTAGGGGATTTTGACCCGGGGAGTGGAGATCAAAAGGGGCCGCAAAACGGTTTTTTGTAAATGTCTAAAAATGTACGCAAGATATCAAAAAAAGTTAAAAGTAAAAGTTGTAACTGACAAAATTTGCAACAAAATTTACATCCAAATACTTGGTTGTACATACATTTACATGCCCATATTTAGTGCTTTTTACTACACAAGAATTGGTCTAAATTTTAAAAAAATATATTTTTTCGTATTTTTGCAAAAATGCTTTAAACGGAAAATTGGGAAAAACTGTTGTGTCCGTTAGAAGAAAAAAATATTTATGACAAAATTTATTGCAAAAAAGCCAGTTACACCTTTTACTTTCAACTTTTTTAATCTCTTGCGTAGTTTTTGAGATATTTACAAAAAAACCGTTTTGCGGCCCCTTTTGACCCCACCCCCCCTGGAGTGTCCGATTTTCTTTCCCCATTAAAGTGACCCCCAAACCTAACTTACTGCCGAGTGTCGTGTCTGGAGGATTATTGTCGAAATTTTCAAAACATCAGCCTTTATTCAATGGTGTAAGATAGGAAGTGTCGGTAAAAGGAATGATACGCACTGGAATTAAAGTAAAAATGACCATTTTGGTGTGAGCATTTGTTTAGGCCGAACCGCCACAAATGACCGGGTCGTTGACGGCCTCACGCGCTCCACTTTGATTCTGGAATCATCGCTGCTGAACGCGTAATAAATCGAGTTCTATCTTTCTCCACAGTTCACGATTTATTCTTCTCTTAAGAAAGTTCGTAAGTTACGTTTTATGTAGGAACAAATTGTCTCTAACAATCTTAACTGAAATTAACTGATTTGTTTTGTGACGAAATAACGAGCAGTGTGTTACCGCATGTACAACACCTGTTCATGTCAGGAAATGAAACGTAATTTTGAAACCATTGTTAGTCCATAACACGGTAGCTATCCACGTGTTCCGTGTTCAAGAGAGACGTTCGTCATATTGGGGTGCACTTTTCACTCAAAATGTGGATGTACCTCTGGGCTCCAATTGAATTGGGTTGTTCTACTCACGTTACTTTATATAATATATTTTACAATTGGTTATTGGTGTAATATTTGATTTGTCAATGCACTTATAATATATATTTTTGTTTTTGACCTACACCAGGAAGGTTGTAGAGATGTAGTGGGTTGTATTTAGAGGTTATGGTTGGTGGTAATTGATGATGGTGTGGTTCCATATCATACAGGTAATGATAAGAATGATAAATTAAAAGACGTTTGTATGTTGCTCATTGTTTTATTGTTAGAAAGCTTTTTCGACTGCATAGCAGTCATCGTCAGTAACGTACACTGAAAAATATATATGTACATGAAAGAAAATATAATCACTAAGAAAGTTAGATTATACCACACGAAGAACCTCACATCACTTACTCCAATCAATAATATTCAAACCAGACATGCAATCCCTTTTATAGGCCCTCTCTCACTTGAAATCGCTAATTCATTAAAACATTTCAACATTCACAC
>NNCF01126096.1:423167-457332 GCA_002313205.1 Laupala kohalensis | reverse complement strand
CCCTCTTTCACTTATCATATAATGACCTCCTTTCGGCGCCCTCTGCGCACTCGCCAACAATTTTTCCTCAATACTCAGTTACGTAATTTTGTCGGTCTCTTTATTTGTTTTCTTTTATTCATTTTTCATTCTTTTCTTTATTTCAACAAAAAAAATTACACTTCTTTCGATACTGTTTTACTCAATTATTATATACTTTCATATTGTTTTTATTATTGTCATTTTCATGTACATTTATATTTTTCAGTGTACGTTACTGACGATGGCTGCTATGCAGCCGAAAAAGCTTTCTAATAATATGATAATGTTGCTAACGCTCCACAATTACCAAGCAAGTCATACAGGTATGTTGTTTTGTATTATAATAAGTCTTTTTGGGTATGCTTTTGTAACAGTTATTTCATAGTTAGATAGAGAGTAATCATTGATATATTGGTTGTGTTAATAAGGTGTTTCAAAGTTGTTCTAGAAATAATGTAAATTGTGTATGTTCTTTGTAGCCCTGACGAAGGCAAAATAAATTGCGGAAACGTTGGCGCTGTAAAAAGAATCGATTGTTGATGACAATCGTCGAATACATCGTTCCGTTATATTATAGTATGTAAGTGGTTTTATTGAATAAACTATTTCAGAGTTGAGTACCACTTATTTATTTCGAGAATTATGCAGTTTATTGAAAAGAATTCTATTGCGTAAATTGTTGTTCCCAGACATCTCGTACCACTTTCCACCTGCGAATAGTTCGATGATGCGCCGTTGCTGAGATTCCCGACACAGAAATAAATGACTGCTGTATTGAGTGAACATTAGAGAACTCGGGTGTTTGTTGTATCGATGGTGTGTTATTTTCTCGCGAAAATGAAAATTCAAAGTATCTTTTTCAATGAAGACTGGAAATAAATGGAATCGAGTCACTGAGAAATAAGTTTTTCGTGTTCGCGTAGAGCACCCAACGGAAAACCATTTAAGTTAAAATTATTTTTACATTATACTACGCGAATTCAATCAAAAACTTATTGAAGCCTTAACCGAAATGTATTTACTTCCAGTTTGAATTGAGTAACATATTTGAAATACAAGAATTAATTACAGTTTTGTAATAAAGGTGTTTCAACCATGTTTATCATATCGTAAGCAACTCCCCTTTTGCTAAGAGAGAGATTTTTTAACTTGAACGATATAGCGTCACGTGAGGGCCCTGGACAGAAATCACGGACCCTAGGGTCAAATCGTTCCCCGTCTCCTACCACCAACGCGCTTTGACGTTTCTATCAACGCAGTGCATGTACCCTGATCAAATAGTTCTAATTAAAAAACTGTGACGGAGCTTGAATTTTTGTCGGGGGAGGTGAGTGGGTGGGTGGGTGGGGGGAAGTAAGTCTTTCAAAACCGTAATTTGTAATCTTTCGACAATTTAGTGTCACGTAGCGTAAGTGCGCGAAGCGGAACGAAAATAGAAACCCAAAAGAGAGAGTGAGGCAGAGATAAGAGAAGAGAGGAAGGAAGCGCTAACCACAGGTGCGGGTTCTCTTGTCGCACCAGGAGGATTTTCTTTGATAGAAAGACAATTATTTCGAAATAAGACATTCCAAAACACATTTAATCTTTGAATTTCATAAAAATCGTTAGAGTCAATCTCGAGAAGAAGATATATGTACAGAAGATACTTTGTACTTGAGCAAAAATCATACAGTAAGGCCTCCGTCGCGTCGACCCTTTTTGCTCTCGTGGCCCCTGCGCCACACACAAGTTTCTTAATAAAGGAAAGTTTTTTCTGTGAGGTTTTTGGCCGGAGAGGAGCGAACGACGTCGAGGAATTGTACTTTGACCAAACTTCGTGAAAAAAAAAAAATTCCTTTAGCATCTTTATTGCTTCCGAGATAAGCGAGAAAATAATACATCCTAATTGATACCGCCAGACATGGGGCAGGAACGGGAGCGCAAGATCTTAATGTATCAGGTAAGTCATGGTTAGAGGCAATAATAATCAAAGTTACTTCCTGACATTTCTTTCATTTTTCGTCTTAATGACTCAGTACACTCAGACACTTATCCCATTTCTTTACAAGTCGGTGGCAAATAAGTCTTACTATCGCAATCGACCAATTACCTCTTGGATTGCGGCATCATCAGTTTCAAAACGACACAAATGATTTTTTAGAGAAATCACAGAGGGCAAAGTGGGGACTGTACGGTGGATGTTCCAAGCGTTCCCACCGTCACCCAACTGCGTCGATCTTGCCGACGGTGGGCATTGTCATCTAGAAGAATCACTTCCTTTGTCAGGAGTGACAAACAGAGTTATCATGCACGGGATGCACTGCGCTTCTGTGGACAGTTCTTTGGCCCACACGATAAAAAAACCGCACAACTGCTCTTTATCTATGAAGCATATGGTATATTCTCATTTCTCTCGCCTATGTTCGTCACCGGTTTGCGCGCACGCACCTATAATGTGCCGATAAATTGTTGAGATGTATGTCTATTATTTCTATCAGACTTTCCAGTTTTCTTTATTACAATGTTCTTAATCCATCACCGCGGAATTTAGGATTGCGTATGTCACTGCCCAGTGCCCTCAAATGAAAGTGAATTTCACTTGTATATAAAATGATTTTACACGGTTTGATACGTAAAATTTTCCTGTTTTTAAAACGCGTTTTGACTTCTGTTTCCCGGGAGAGGGGAGAGAGGGGTGGGGAACCAAAACCTCCTCTCCATCTCTCTAGTGACGTCCTGAGGAACTTGTTCACAACAGCAGAGCCTCATTTTAAACTGCAGCTCATAACATTTCACGAAAAAGTAGTGTAACCTCTCAATCCGTAGAGTTATTTCCTATCAACGAGATCACTTAACTGATGAAGGACAGTTGGCTTCATATGAGTAGCGAAGTATTGTTCAAATAGAGGGATTTCAGATCCCTCAATTTCATATGAATATAATTTGAATTTTGAGATTTATTATCTGAGTATATAAATTTATTGTCAAAAAAGCAGTTGCAAACTGCTAATGACCACACGGAGGAAGCAAACAAGGGACGCATTCCATCAATTCCGATCGAGGGTCCTGATGCAGAGGCTAAGGATCTAACGTTTCAGCTTCACTTTACTCCTAAGATAAGAATAAAAGTAGTTCGCTACGTGTTATAAATTAATAAAATACCAAAAAATTGTATTTAATAAAACACCAGAGAGTTAATTCAGAAGTACGTATTATTATTATCAAACTATAGATTATTAGTTATCTATAGTAAACTATAGATAAATAGTAAACTATAGTAAACTATAGATATATAGTAAATTAGTTTTTTTTTTCCTCCACGTGGTCATACGCAGTTTGTACTGTTTTTTGACAATAAATTTATACATATTCGGAAAATATTGTTTATAAATCGTAATACAACAAAATGAAGAAAAATATCCTTAACTTTCGACAAAACCATACAAAAAAAGCATATCGTAGTGAATATGCGTTAACATTAAGTAGAGGAGGCTAATTGATTTTTTTTCAATTTTCCTGACATCTTTAATGTAGATGTATGAGTAACAACAACTTGAAAAAAATGTTGTAATTACGATTAATTTACACATCTTAAAAGAAATTTTACCTTATGTTAAATTCGGAGAACATATTTATTAAATAGATAAGGAAATAATTAACGTTTTGAAAATGACAAGCAAGTAGCATTAATAAATTAATATTCTTCAGGGTCAGTCCAAGCCATTTTGCCACCCAAAGGAAATAAAATTTTTGCCCTCACCCTACGTAATAATAATAATAATAATTTTACTTTGAAATGCACGATATTCAGTATAATTTGACGTATTCGGTAGATCAGTCAACACCTACGTACCGTAAACGCTACTGAAGAAAATCTAATTACGTGTCCTGGGGTCCCTGATTCCTGTCCACTTCATGTGATATTCCTCGTGCTGGTTGTATAATAAGGGCGCGTTAGTGCATCAATAATGATAGATCCTTTGCGAATTGTTTTACCGCTCCCGATTCACAAATCCATTTTATGTAGTAAAACAAGACAAAGGGACATCAAGGTTAAATAATTGCCTTCTCAAGGTTTTAAAATGTTTATTTTCAAAGCGTAAAACTCGAATGGGATCTTGTCATCCGTGTTGAAGTCATCTTTTCCATTTCCATTCGTTAAGAAGGAAATGTTACATTAATTTTGGAATGCGAGTAAAACTAGATTTCATGTTGAACTATTCATAGCAACTGAAAATGGTTTGTAATTTAAGCCAAGATAATTAGAGAGCGTGTCATGAGAGGGGAGGAATGGGGACTTCCCCTCAGGTCTCCCCCTAAATTCACTTTTCCTGATTACTCAGGATCGGGATCATCTCATGATACGATCACTAGCAATCACTAGTAATGAGTTAATGGCCAAATGCCCTCGTTGAGTCAATCGGGTAAGTGTATTAAGTTCTGAGTAAGGTGATTGGATGAGTGGGGATGATTAGGAGAAGTATTGAACGGTGATAGGATCTCGTTATCATCTTAGGAGGTTTGCGAATACGCAACCCGCGGATTTTAGGCTTGTGCCGCTAAATGCCATGCGCTAACACCTTTAGTTTAACCTCATCATTGTTATTTCCACCTGAAACAAAACCATGGAGCAAATATATCTTATGTTTATGTTTAAAAACAGTACACGTGTCTTCGACTACGTGTACCCGACAATCTTTTGTGCTCTTGAGTTGCTCTGATTACACGCGTGGAAGTGAAGCTAAAAATATTGTGATTTGTGAATGTTATGTTGGTAATGCGCATTTACCGCATAATCGTCGTTGTCCAAACCTGCAATCAGGCCGCAACCTGCTTGTCAATGGTGGGATTGTGCTGCATATCCTGTGCATATCTTACGAAGCTGTTATGAAATACCAGTTGAGTGTATAAGTTGTTAATCAATACCGTCACGAAATTATGCGTCACTTCTTTACGATGCATAAGTGGCCTACGGTAGGATCATCCATAAACCCTTTATTTCCGAAGTATTGCGTTGGGTGAGTATTTTGAAGAGGTGTGTCAACATTAGTTTAGTTTGAAAAAGTAATGTTCGTTGGCATCATAGCATGATAATGGGCGCCTATTTTGATTGTCTCTTCGTTGATTGATCTTCCGTTCTATTTTGCATTGAAAATACACGGTTATATTTGTTCACAGGGAGTGACAGCGCATTTCCGTATTATGGTGCCACTGTCAAGATTTTCAAATTGGGTATTCGTTGAGTTGTGTGGCGCTTTTTGCAATTTTGATGTAGTATTTGTCTCTTGACAACCATTATGTGCCTGTTTCATCTATGATGGCTTTTAAGCCTCCACCAGAGCTGAAAAGTAGAATAGAATGCATTAAGAAAAAGTTTGAAGTAATTGAACATTCAGATGCAATTGTGAATGCTGATGATACACAAATATCTTCAGAAAATGGTTCTCATTGTCAGTCCAAAAGCTTCAAAACTGATTCACTTCAGGAACATAGTGAGAACTACCCAACATGTAACACTGAAAAGTCTTCAGAAGCAGGAAATTGTGTTAAGAACAAACACGAAAAAATCAAATCTCTTCCTAGTAATTCATCAGGTAAAGGAAACATACGCAGAAGTCCTGCATTTCGGTGTGAGAAACTTGCCGTATCTCAGCAATGTGCTTCCGTTGTTCCTGTTATTAAGACCAGTTCGGTTGTCAATAACAGGGTGAGAATGTTTGAGAAAAAAGAGCCAAGCAAAAGTATTGTAGCTGTTCGAGGTAATCATTTTAAGAATCATGTTGAACATAATAGTAATCCTTCAGGAGAAGGAGCGAGTTGTAGTGGTGATGTTTCATCAGTAAAATGTAGTGTTTACAAGCACGGTGCTCATGAGAATGTATCGTCTCAAAATATTGTTGATACGACCATAAGTTGTAACTATAGAAGTAATTTATGTTCAACCTCTCCTCTGATTGTCGACAAAAATGAATTCAAATGTACATCTGTCCCTGGTTTTGGACAGAGTGCAAGAAGAGTCTTGCCACATCAGCATTTAGAAGGTTCTCAAAGTGATAATCTTGTACATCAAGGTTCAGCTTCTAAAGTGAGGGTTGCTAGTGGGAAACATTTGAGTGAAGAAGTGTGTGGTTTGTCGAGTAGTCTGAAGGCAGCTTTAGAGGCCCCATTACCTAAAGGCCCTCCACCTAAGAAACCTCCACGGACATTCGTTCATAGATCTCCAGAAGTTTCTGTTAAAAAAGAATCTCTACAAATTGGTTTAAATAAGTTGAAAACCAATGGGAACACAAACAGTAAAAACCCTTCCAAATTAAAACTCTTGCAAGAACGAAAACCTGTGGAAGCACATGTAATGTTAGAAAAATTGGAAAATATTTTGCTGAAGCATCAACACGGTATTGGAAGTGTTGTCTTAAAACCTAGATCGTTAACAAGGGACGGATGTCCCAAGGAAGAAAACATTTCTGAGGATGAGCTGGGAAACGAAGTTTGTAAATCATCATTGTCAAAATATACTTCAATGAACGGATTGACCAAAGACCATAAAAGGGGGTTGAGAATTAATGATAATATTTTAGGTGGATGTTTTAACTCATTAAATTGTGTTTCAAATTCACACTTCTATGAATCGTTGAAGGAGAAACAGAGTGAATTCTTTGTTAGTTCGCTTGTGGATAGATTTGAAAAGAAAAATGATGAGGCAAAGAATACTGGAGAATATGTTGATAAGAGCAATGGTGGTACAAAATTATCAGTTAAAGAACATATCTATGCAGAACCTTATGCATTTATAGATGTGGAAACAATATTAAGAGCGGAGTTATGTGAACCAAAGAAAATACATTTGAAGGGAAAGTGTGATGAGACTGATACGGGTCCTGATAAAACACCCGCTGCTCTTCATTATATGGTAAGCGGTGAACTTTTCATGAACAATATAACAACCTTATTCTATTATAATAAATTCTTGGGTTATAATTTGCCTCATCTGAAGAAGATATTTTGTTTATAACGTTACAATATTTATATGGTTTCCAAGATTTAATAGTTTTTTGTTTTGTGTTTATTTTTTGACAGTGTTCTCCCATCAATGCCTTGGATCGCATTGATGCTTTGTTAAATGGCAGCGGTATTGATGAGTGTAGAAAAAACACCATTGATTTAAATTCGAAAGTTTTGTCGTATGAAGAAACCAAACAATCAGACTGTGATATTTTTCAAAGTAGATATCCAGATAAGCTAATTGCTCAAAAGTCTTTTCTTCCATTCTCTTCTCTCTCTAAAAATCAGCAACCTAATCGTTCTTTTGTAACGTCTCCTAAGTTGGATAGGAGTAAGGTAAGATTGCTGAAGAATTCTGTTTGAATTAGATTTTAAGGTGTGTGTTTTTGTTCAATTACTTCTTGTGAACGTGTCTTATTTTCTAACAAAGTTTTCCAAAATTAAGAGTACTTCAGATAGTAGTTGGTTTGGGAGTGTGTATTGTTATTACAATAAATTTGTATTCTTTTTTAATGTGTGGAAAGCATGAACATTTAATCTTCATTAAGCTCTGGTTGAGTGCTTCTTACCTCTAGTGTGTATATTTGAAAGTTATTCCCTTTTATTATAACTTCTGTTTGTTTGTTTGTTTGTTTTGTCCAGTCCGATAACATTTGTCCTAGTAAAGGTATCGTTGCTTCATTCAGGTCCAGTTATTTATAAACCAAGCATTTGGTTCTCCGTTACATGGTTCTCCGGTTACTCCGCTGGATTCTATTTCATCAGATGAGTCAATTGCAACCAATCCTGATCCGATGAATCCTCCATCACTGGATGGAGATAATAGTGAAGGGAGTTCACTGCCAAGAGGGAAGGAAGGTAAACTGGCTCGTATTTATTTATTCCAATTTTGAGTAGGGAATCCGCTTTTGTTATTACTGACACATGATATACTCATGTTACTTTGCCTTCGAGCAAGTTTAACTTAACAAAAATAAAAACAGGAACGGAAATACACTGTAGTTATTAATTTATTGTATATTAGTTGCAGTAAATTACTTGGTTGTCCTCAACATGGTCATAGGCAGTAACTGCTCTCTTGACAATAAATTGCTTATTTATTTCTTTATTTATTGTCAGTCTAACTGGCTCAGTCGGTATAGAGCTCGTGCTCAATGTAGCCGACGCTTTCACTTCGCACATTGTCCATAAGAGTAATAACATACATACCTCACATTATGTTGGCAGGACATTAGAATTTCTGAAAAGTAAAGTCCATCACCAACCTCGGCCATCAATTCACTTGCACTCGTGGCGCTGTTCTGTTCTTTCTGCATCGAGCGAAGTGAGGATCGAATATTACCTTGTGCCTTAGTTTGTAGAGTTAGTAACTTGTATTTCTTTACAGCAAATAGTCGCTTTTGTGACTTCCATTAATATTTATTTGGCAATAATCATCATTTGGCCTTATGTGTGGGGATACTCAGTTTTAGTTTTCTTATAGTCTCTTTCTGAACTGTGCACTTACTTCTGAGAGTCCTGGATACTGAAAGGGGTAACATTGCCCAGGGGAAGTTGGGTGTTGATGAATGTCAGAAGAAATGGGGTACTCTGAGAAAACCTGCCGCGGACTTGCTTTGTCCATCCTGGCAAATTTCACTTCCTTAGGGGTGGTAGATAGTGAGTGCTACTCAATTGTCACTTCTAATTTTGTCGAATGCTTTGCTCGTAGAATCTTTTGATTTTTACTCCGATCCTATAGGGGTATGAAGTGGTTTGGTAAAACATAAAATACAATTTCATTTTTCTCTTCTTTGAACTAGTATCCTTAAGAATGTTCTATATACGTTTACATGGAGGTGACCAAGAACAGTTTTTCTCCTTTGTTACGTATGTAGTGATTCTTTTATTAATATGGCAGTTTTTTCTGAGTAATTTTTGAATTAAATGCATAAGCATGAATGTTATTAGTATATACATAACTGCTCAAAATAATAAAGCTTCTTTTGTATTACTCATTGACAATAGTAGTGTTACACTGAATTAGCTTTGACAGAGATGGGAAAAACACATTTCAAGACATTATTTGCATATGTACTCATATCTTGACCATCATGTATTCATATCGAATGTCATTCCCAATTTGACAATGCTTTTCTCTGCCAACAAAAGTTTGGCAACTCCCATCTATCAATGAAACTCATGTCCATCTACATATGGTTCCTGTTTCCGTTCAAAATACATATGTAAAACTTATAAAGAAGTTTCTTTTATTATGTGGTTCGTATTTCAGCAATAGAAATGTAGAATAAATCATTAATTTATTGCCAGAACAGAAGAAGTAACTAGATGTAAAGATGCATGTTCCCATGTTTGGTTGTGGTTTTGTAGAAATTGATGGATTTTTATGAGTGCTATTTTACTCCAAAATGCAGTTGAGATGTTTGTTTTGAAAATAGGTGATAGACAGTTTTTAAAATATCTATCTACAGCTCCTAAAAAAATGAAATGAAAAAAATGAAAATGTAGTGATTGTATTGACATTATTCTCATCTTCAGTCATAATTATATTGATAAAAAACATACCCTTTTCTGTAGACAATTCTCATATCTCACAATGGTTTTATATCAATATTATTATCTAGGGATTGTGCCTGAAAAACATAAATTCCTAAGTCCCTGAAGTAATAATTCTAAAAAATTTTGGCTACAAGAGTTGTAGAGCACTTGAGATTGAAGTGCATTTCTTAATAACTTATTTTTTAAATTTTCAATGTAGGTATCATCTTCAATCAACATAATTGTTCTAAATCTTTAAAACGAAATTAAAAATGTAAACACATTTCTTTCAGTTAAAAAACGACAACAACATAACTTTCCATAAACAAATGTTTATTAGCTCTTGATGGTATTACATTTTATTGTTTATTGTTTTTCATTTTATTTAATCAACTTTTTCCGCCCTATTGATTTAACTTTTATTTGGAGTAGTTTGGAAACTGAAGAAGTTTCCCTGAGTGCAAGATTGAATCTGCGTCCTTCTGCTTTTGCACCCAACATGCCGTGTTGGAGTGAGAACATATTTTTTCTTGAAGTGTGTTGTAGTCGAACAAATTGGAGGCTTCTGAACGACGTGAACTGCCTTCACAAACACACACACTGCAGATGCGCAATTGTGGTTTGTTTATTTGTTTGCTTTGCTCATTTTCAAAAATATGATGAGAAAATTATGAGGAATGTTTGAAGGTTATTGCTTGTATTTAGTTGCCAATTTAACTTGGAGATCTACATTTTTTACTTCTTGTTTTTATTAAAATGATGCACAATGTGTCATTCAGTTATCTGTCTCTTTACATTCCTACCTAAGTGAGTTAAAACTCACTTTCAAACTCATCGATGTAACAAATTAACATTGCCATTTGTGACGTTCCATCATTCCGCGACTAGGAATCGTTCAGTGTATTCAATTGGTCTGATTTTTCATGATTAGTGTACTTATGCTGTCATTTTTTTCTTACCTCTAAAGCAAATGCATACATGTTTGCCTAAAAATCCGCACTCTTTAGGAGAAAAATTAATTACCAGGTTGTAGTTTTCACTTGTATTAACACATTTTAATTGATATGGACTATAGTAGTCATCCACTTGATGATGGATGACACACTTTGAGATTTATAATTTCTTATAAAATATGTATGGTGGTGTTTTTATTTTGTTTGCAGTTCTTACTGCTCTGTTGAGAATAGTTTAGGAACATATGTTTTAGAAATGTCAAAGGGAGTATGCATTCTGCTTATAAATCCAAACTAAGTAAAAATATTGCATCCTGTATGTGGATACTACATGAGGTGGATATGATTGGAATAGTATTTGTTTTGAATGTATTTCTGAACTATGATTATTACAAGTATTCTCATTTTTGGCACTATTTCACCTTGATGTCTAAATGTTTTTGGTTTATGTTATTTAATATTCATTGCTATTATATTAAATTATAGTTTGAACACAGATTCTATTAATGTGGTGTACATTTCTCAATTTCTGTAGTTTTTAGAAAAGTTTATATATATCTTTGAAATTCTGTAGTATCAAAGTCTTACCCAATGTGAAAAAAGAAATTGATTCTTAAATTGAAAGTCGATGAGCTATAAAGTAATTTCATGGAATTACAGGCATGATTCTAATACAAATTCTTGCACTGTTGACTTTTTCTCTGTTTTGTTAAAACTATTTTGTACCTGAATGTCTCAACTGGAAATAGTTATCTTGTTATCTTCTGTCTCAGAAAAACACTGTCTCGTGTACATTTCAGACGACGAAGTATCGACGCACGAGAGCGAGTGCTCAGTCGACACTTTCTACGACAAACACAAGGAAATGAGTAAACTGACGGAAGAACGCAAAGTGTATGTGCGCAGAGTTTCCAGCCGGGTCTTCAGCACCCGGCAGAGAGTGTCGTCAAAATCAATCACCCATCTGTATCACTGCATTATGTTAATTGGTCTCAATTTGGATGGAGAGAAGAAAACTAAAGTACCCTACATTAAATCTAAGTATCCTCCAAATGTGAGTATCTCCTCCTCTTATAGGTATTTTGTTTTTTGTGAGAGTGAAGTAGTGTTTTGATGTTACGGTGACATATATATTTGTGTGATGCGATAATTTGAATTGACAGAACCTGCTATTCATTATATATTCAACATTTCTTTGATGTGTGTTAAAAAATGCGTTTAAGTCGTAAAGGGTTTTTTTTTCCGGAGAGCTAAAATATACTTCTCAACAATCCAAATGTTTATTATTTTATAATAACAATACCTAATTACACTTGTATTCATTTGAATTGTTGTAACAAAAATTAACAATAATATTTTATTTTTCTCTAGGCTGTTATTCCTCCGTTGATAGAACATTTGTGCTTCCCTGATGCTGCTGATTGGCCTCCAAAGAATAACTTGGGAAATGAAATTGACGAACAGAGTTATTCGTTAGTTATAACTAATGAGATGGGTGACCATATGTTTGGCTATTGCCGCCGAGTGATGCCTGAGGGTGCTGACATTTGTCTTCCTTTAGCATATTGCATTTTGAGTCCAGTTCGGGCTAAAGGATTTTATTTCAAAGTAAGTTATCTTCTTGCTCTATTTCATAAACTTTGTCAGATGACTCTATTTAGATAATACTGATTTTGACCTTTTAAAAATAAGTTTAGAGACAATATTAGAACCCCTTGAACATTGAAATAGGTTCAAGATGGGTCTTTGTTCTATGTATCATCAGTATGTCTATTTCTTTCAAGGAAATTTGTGGCAGTTTTGAAATTTGAATTTTTTTGATTTTTACTTACCTTATATAACACAAAAGTTATGGACTTATAACTATAGTATTCCTGCAGAGATTTATAAAAACATCTGGCGTAGGCAGTGGGTAATTATTAACAAATAACATAGAGTAAGACTCAAGTAGATTGTTAGCGAGTTGTTAGAAGTGGATTTAAATAGATTATATGCATATGATTGTTAAAGATTATAAATGTACTGCTTGATGTTTGGACGCTAGTGATTTTTTTGATAAAATATTATATTTCCCAATGTAGATCCTAGCCGAGCTGGAATCTCAGCATGGTCAACCAGAATGGTGTCAGAAGGCTTTTATTAAAGAATTATATGCATGTGAATTCCCTTGTCCTGGGCAGAGTCTGAGATTGCCTAGTTCAGTCAAGGATGGTATGATATTGAAATACTGCTCAGTTTTTATTAAACTTTAAATGTAAAAAAGTTGAAATGTATGAACCAGTTTTGTGTATTCAGTTCCAGGAAGTGTGGAGAAACTTTTATTTTCTTTGGCATCTCAGTTACGACGTCCTCTCGATTCTCGTCTTGAAGAACAAGATTTAAATTTGCTGTTTTCTTCTCTTACTATTCCTGTTTTAATTCAAGTATTTGCTTCTCTTCTTTTGGAGAGGAAAGTTTTATTTATCAGTAATTCCCTCAGGTAAGAAAACAACTATGATCTCAATTAAAGACAATTGAAAATACATTCTTGGATTTGTGAGAACACTTAAGGAGAAACTGATTAAATTATTGTCAAAAGTATTGAGACAAAATGCTGGATATAATATATTTCCATCATCTAACTTCATCTGAAGTATCACTGTCATCCTTCATGTAGAATATGTAGAATCGGGTTGTCCAGGGAAACATACATATGTATTAGTGTCTTGTTTTAGAAAAATAACTGCGGAAAATATTTAATCAGTCTGTAATACCTTATAAATGTTTCCAAAATGCCTACTATTCCAATGATGTAATTTGAGGGATTTTAGCTTTCTCACTTCTCCTCGAAAATATTGCTCCTATTAAAAAGTTATTGTTGTAAAGTAGTGTTTTTCTTTACAATAATTTCAATATTGTATCAATATTCTAATTTCATTTTTTTTTAATTATAGTAAGCTGTCATCTTGTATAGAAGCCTTGCATTCCATCCTTTACCCATTCTCTTGGCAGTATACATTTATACCAGTTCTTCCTTCTGCGCAATTTGGAGTGTGTGAAGCTCCAACTCCTTATGTCATTGGACTCTTGAAGGATAAGGAAGGGAGGATTCCAGCAATATCTGTGGAAGAGGTTAGCCTTCATTTGCATTTTCACTGTAGTGTTTCTTGAGTGTAGTTGAAGCAGCATTGTGATTATTATGAAAGACTTGTGTGGCTCAAGGCAACATGATTATGGAGTTTTCTAGATTTTAAGTGCTTGCTGATTTCAAAAATGATATTTGTATTTCTCTATCATGTTAGGATATTATATAATAGTAAAAGAAATTTGGCAATTTGTTGAATTTATGGTTTTTCAGTAACACTACAGGTTACTCAGGTTAATCAAAACTAATATTATCGAAGAGTGAACCACCAGACCTCCAGCACTGCTATAATATATATCGCAATAAGCAAAAAAAAATTTTTAAATGCTATGTTTGAGTTTGTATTGTGTTTTTATCGTTTGTTTTGGGAGGAAATACTGTTCCTTTATGGTTATTTGTTCACATATTACATCCCAACATCTTCAAAAATGTGTGTTAACAGTCCAGATTTGTTTTGTTTTATGTGACAGTTTTTTTGTTGAAAGGGACTGTCTAAGACTGTGTGTGTGTAGGTGGTCAATTTTACCAATGTAAAGAACTATGTAACAATGTTATCAAGGGCACTGGACTTTGAATACAATAGCAGATTACTCTGGGTGTTCAGAAAGGGATTCTTCAAATGTTTTATGGAAGAAGAAGATAATATAAGTTATAATAATTTAGAGTTACTCCCACATAAGTTCTCAGCCTGTTCCACTCACACCCATTCCTCTCACTTCTCCTACTCACCCCAACTCTCCATCTCTAATCCCTCGCCCCACCACACCCTCCTATGCCTCTGCGGTGTCCTGCCAATCCACATCACTCAAACCCCGACTCAGTACACCTGCTTCTGGCATCATTTCCTATAACATACGCCGTGCCCCCAAACCCAACAAACCCATGAACCTATAACATTCCCTAACTTCTGCACCTGACTTGACAAGCAACAAAACATTATCTATTCTACACCAAAACATACAATCATTAAAAAACAAAATAATTTTGCTAGAGGTACAGTTAGATACACCTTTAAGGCATATATCAGTACTAGGTTTCACAGAACATTGGCTATCAGACACTCAAATTAATATCACATCACTACCAGGGTACTATCTAGCAGGATTTTATTGTCGTAAAATAGATAAACATGACAATAATAAGCATTACTCATATGGAGGTTCTTGTATTTACCTAAAAGTTAACATAGAATCCGGACAAAACACAGATTTTAACTACTTATTTAAGGACTCAGACTTTGAGTATACTATAGTTGAAATTCTCGCTTTAAAGATATTTATTTTAAATATTTACAGAGCACCTGATGGAAATCTTGAAACCTTCAGAAAAAACCTAGAAACAGTTCTTAACAAACTGACAAAACACAAGAACCATTTTATCATAATTTGCGGAGATCTGAACGTTGACTTTTTACAAACAAACAACATCATCATTGAACATGAACGAGAAAAGTTCATCCACCTAATGAAATGATTTAATTTGGAAACCATAATAAATGATCCCACAAGAATAACAAATAGCACTCAAACAATAATTGACCAAATGCTAAATGATGGGAGCAAACACATTTATCTTGCCTCTACAGATGATACGGGACTAAGTGACCATAACGCACAGATCCTCTCACTTAAAACTGATACTAACTCCCAAAAACCCCCCATTGTAACTAACAAGAATATTTAACTCCTCTAATTTAAATACACTTCTAAATAATGAAACATGGACTCAGGTTTATGAAACCTCTAATGTAGATAGCAAGTACAACAAATTTTTCAACTAGTTATTAAATTATTTTGACATATCCCATCCATATAAGCAGCAAACACAAAAAACACAAAGTAAAAAACATTGGCTGACTAAAGAAATCAAAACATCATGTGAACAGAACAGAAGACTCCATATGTTAACTAAACAGCCATCATGTCCCATTCAACTCGAAACATATTACAAACAATACATAGTAGTGCTTAAGAAAGTAATAATTAAAGCCAAACAGATGACAAATGACAAGTACATAGAGAAATCTACCAACAAAATGAAAGTTATATGGAATATTGTTAAGCAAACCACTATGCAAGTCACCCAGAAACAACAACACAGAATTGATACAGGACAATAACAAAATAGTTGACCCCATTGAAGTTGCTAATACACTCAACCAGCATTTCACAGGCATAGCCAACCAACTACAAAATAAGCAAAATACAACCACACTACAAGCTCTACCACTACCAAATGATATTCATGTAATGTCAACAATGTATATCAGAAAAACTAATGAGGAAGAAGTCCTCACATAATTGAAAAATGAAAAACAAAATATCCTCCGGAATTGATGATGCACCAGACTCGGTCATTAAAAAAATATCAATGTACATAATCAAACCACTCATTCACTTGTATAACAACTCCTTAACCCAAGGTATCTTCCCATAAATTTTTAAAACTGCTGTCATAAAACCTCTTCACAAAAGGGAGACAAACGTAATGTAACAAACTATAGGCCAATATCACTTCTCACAGGTTTCTCAAAAATACCAGAAAAACTATTTAATAACAGGTTAAAAAGCTTCTTAACATGTGATAAAATTATTACAGACTCCCAACATGTATTTAGAGAAATAAGATCTACTGAAACTGCTCAATTTGCTTTTAAAAATCAATGAAATTTTGATTGCACTAGAGCAGAAAGAAATCCCTGTTGGATTATTCTTAGATCTCACAAAAACTTTTGATATAATTAATCATGAAATTCTCCTCAGTAAACTAGAAAATTATGGGATTTGGGGAATAGGATACAACTGGCTTAAGTCATATTTATCTGAGATACAAATATATCAGCAAATAGTAGAAGTATCCTACCAACATGAAAATCAAATAAAACATCACCGGTCTCAGCCCACGCATGTCACTCACAGAATTCCCTGGGACCCATACTATTTCTTCTATATATTAATGACATCCCATCCATCATCAAAAACCACAAAATTGTACTTTTTGCTGATGACACAAACATCTTATTCCATGCCAAAACTGCTGAAAACTTACTTAACACTACCAAATCCACTATCGCCACCCTAATCCAATGGTTCCAACAAAATAAACTCATAATAAACACTGACAAAATGCATAGTTTCTTTCCATAATCCTCATTCATCTCAACAGCACACACCTAACATCGAATTTAATGGTATACAAGATAACATGAAATGGAACTGTCACCTAGAAACACTGAATATGAAACTCAGCACAATAAACTATGTCATCCGAGTTCTAACAGCAAATTGCACAACAGATACCCTTCGAACAGTATATTATGCAAATGTCCATTCCATTCTAACATATGGTATAATATTTTTGGGACAAGCACCAGAAACAAAACAAACTTTTAATTTACTAAAGAGAATAATACGAACAATTACCAACACTAATAAACTTTCTACATGTAAACCATTATTTGAAAAGTTGAAAATACTTCCACTGCCATACATGTACATTTTTGAAACTTTGTACTTTGTAAAAAAGGATCTACTAGACAAAGGACCATTCTATAGATTTAATTCCACTGTTCATGTTCACAACACTAGACAGACCAGAAATATCCATCTACCTCAGATAACATCCACTCTTAGCCAAGAAAGCACGTATAATGCAGGAATACAGCTGTATAATGTGATACCACTAAACCTAAAAAACATCAATACACTGAACCCATTCAAAACAAAACTCAAACAATTCTTACAACAGAAACTCTACTACAGTGTACAAGAATTCCTCAATGACAATAACTAATGTATCAAATACAATCTGTTGCAGGTAATCATTAGAACAAAGGTGCAGAAGGTGACCCATGATGCGGGAAAAGATATAACGTTAAATTACACTGTTTTAGCATAAATATAGACCTTCACATAAATTAATAAAATAAAAGTAAAATAATAGAATTCCTACCATTGATATATAACCCTAGCCTAAATAAATATTAATATTCTGTAATAGTAGAAAATAATTGTATTTTATGTTAATTTCTACTTAGCCTAAGTTAAATGAATATGGTTAAATGTACAAAAATTATTATAATGTTGTTATTCTTATACGTAAATATTATTGTTATTAGTTCTATAACTCGTCATACATCATTGTAATGATCTATGTGGTTCAATAAAGTATAATTATATTAAAACAAAGTAAAATTATTAATTAAAGTAAAATTATATTAACTTAAAATAATTATCTTTGTGGAATTGTTTATCGGAGGACACTATTCTATTTTATAGTTTTGTTTGAAAAATTTTTAATTAATAAATTGAGGGGTCAAGACACAAAAAGGATAAATACATCAATTGGCAAAATATGAAAAAACCAATGGCGCTTGTTGCATTGAATGATGCTGCATTTGTAACATTTGTATGTTTTCTAACGTGTATACTATGAAAAAAATAAGTTTTTTTTGTTTTTTTTTGGAGGCTTTAGGGCTCGTCAACATCGAGGTCATTAGAGCCCATAAAAATAAGTATCCAAGTTAGAGGAGGAATTAGTCCATTAGGATAATAGTGTCTCCCGTAGAATTGAACATAGTGAACTTATCCCCTTTATAACATAGACACATTCAAATGTTCCTCTTATCTGGTTTGATGATATATTGGTTTTATTTCAAAACATCATAGTTTTGTTGGGAAATAATTTCATGTTTTCTGGTGGATCTGGTGTTTCACTCTTACTTTGTTTTCCTTCTTGGTGTCTGTCACGTCGATAATGTAATCCCTTTCATTCCTATAAATAGGGAATTGTGGTGGAATTGGAACAACCTAAAATCCTTCAAAGCGTGGGTGATGAATCAACTATTCTTCCTCCTCGTCTGAAGAAGTGCCTGAAAATGGCTTTACATCTTGTCGAAAGTACGACGGAGCCAGACAGGAATGTACTTATATCAGAAGCATTCATAAGAATGTTTGTTGAAATGTGTGGCCATTATTCTACTCATATTGTTACTCAACAAGATGGGAAGAAAATGTTTGAGGTAAAGTTTGAAGTAAAGTCGCCCCATCCTGGTCCGGGTTTTTTCTCCGGTTTTCCTTCAGGTAGAGGCCGATTTCTTATACAGGTTCTCGAGGCTTTTGTCTAGGAGCATGTTTATTGAAACAAGAAATTGTGAATTTAGTGTTATTTCAATTCTTATGATTTATAAACACTATACTCAGAATAATAATTTGTACATGCAAAATAAATTTTTTGTGTTAAATTACAAACATGTTAATATTCTATTAGTATTATAACACTTAGCTAACTTTTTATCTTATCTGGAAATTTTTGCTGAAATTTGTCAATCCACCTTTGCCTTCGGGCCCTTGATCGGAATTGATGGGATGGTCCCTTGCTCGCTTCCGGAGAGTAAATTAGTTTATTGTCCTCCATGTGGTCATATGCAGTTTGTACTGCTTTTTTGACAATAAATTTATTTATCTATACAGAGTATGCCCAGAAAAGATTATAAGGGGATTAGTGCTATTCAGTAGCCTAACGTACGAGCATGTATGCCAGTGATAGGTATTGTAAAAATGTATTTGATTCTGTTAAATTATAATAATATGTATTTTGTTTATGAAAGTAATTGTATTTGATGTCTTAAAAACTTATTATTGTAATATATGGCTAATACATAATAGCAATATGAGTTATTGTCATTTGTTTTGAATTTCTGTTTTTCTTTTCTTTTCTAGAGAGAATCCTTTATCAAATCTGTGCCTTCACAGTCTGTACAATTATTTTTAGAATGGTTTACTGAAACTGCTATGTTCACAATTTTTATTGAAAGTCGACTGGAGGAGGGAACTGATAACAAAGGTAATAAAGATTTAAAGTGATAGAATTTAACTTGAGAAATGACTGCTGGGGTGACAGCACAACTATAACACTACAGCAAATGTGTTGTAACTATTATTACCAAGCAATTTGCACTACATTGATCTTTTCCTAGTCTGTAAACTAAGAGATCTCTGAATTCTGATTACGCTTATGTGTGGATGTGTTTGTGTAACAAATTGGGGTTACAAGAAATTATAAATCAGTGTTCCTGAACTCGATCTCTTGTTTCAGGATTGTTTGAACAGAGGGCTTTGGAACATAGTGAAGAGATGGACAAAAACACTATGCTGTTCCTTCGTAACTACAAAGCAATAAACAAGAAAGTTAAGAGTTTTGGTTAGTATTTAAAATCCTATTAATGTTACTTCCTTTAAAAATAAGATATTTGTGTGTATGTCTTGAATGAATTTATTTTGCAATTGGAAGTGTGTGCTCCACCTTAAAAATTAAAACCTGCTCGTAAGATATTCCTGCTTATAGTGGACTGTAGCAGAGGTATCGAGAACAAACGTACAGAAAATAACGTGTTTATTTCTTGGATTTTTTTTATAAAGACTCGCTAGGCTCTTGCCTAGAGACGGCATGAATTGATATAATTATTAGCGAATTTAGTGTTATTTACCACTGACGAATTATCAATAATACTTTCCGAATGATTTGTAGCTTGATAATAATACGTACTTGTGAGATGACTTTTTTGTGTTTTATTAAATACAATATTTGTTGGTATTTGTTAATATTAAACACATGTCAAACTATTTTTGTAATCATTAGGAGTATGTTGAAATGTTAAATCCACCTGTGCCTTAGGACCCTTGATCCGAATTGATGGAATACGTCCCTTGCTTGCTTCCGGAGAGTAAAGTAGTTTATTGTCCTCCACGTGGTAATATGCAGTTTGTAACTGCTTTTTTGACAATAAAGATTATTTATTTATCTAAACATTAAAGAAACTCTACATGTACTATATAAGATGTACCCAGGTTTTTAAAAAGTGTGTGTCTCATAAATGGAGAAATAAGGTATGTAATTGGTCGTAATTTGCTTATTGTGTTTTGTTTTTGTTCAGGTGACCGATTGAAGGACTGGACTCCTTTTACGTGATGATTCCACATCGTATTGATCTGACCGGTGTATTAGGTGCCATTGTGATAATATTAGTTTTAACTAGTAATTGTAAAATTATCTTAATTCATTTTTTTAAATATTGTTTTAATCATTATATTCAGGAAACCGGAAATGGATTGTAACTGGTTCATCTATTCTGGAGATGGTTTCATATTTAGTATTTAGTGAGACTCATTATTGTTTAATGATCATATCATGTAAATAGTTGTTTTGTCCTGTTAGTGTTAGTAGGAGTTTATCAAGTGGCATATTTATGACTATTGAGCCACCTGATGGAAAATGGTTAATTAAAATGATAGTGAGCTGTGTTAAATGTGTGTATGATAAAGGTTTCTTTAACTGCATTAAGTTATATTTAAAATGCTTTGATGACCCCTTAGAGGCGTTTATATACTAGGGAGAAAACATACTGTACCAAAACGCTGTAAGTCTTAGCTGCTACTAGAAGGCTAATGGAGTGTAGTTAAAGTAGTACACTGGAGTACGGATGAAAATTTTTGTGGTGAACTAGCAATGAGATGCCCAGTGAACAATATGCAACAATTTGTGCATATACCACCAGACCCGTCTTTTTATTTCTTGGGGCTTTAGGGCTTTAGGGCTTGTCAATGTCAATGTCAATGTCAAGGTCATTAGATCCCTTAGTGACTCCTCTTGTATCCACACCCCTTCCGATGGTGCGTGGGTTGGTTCATCTCTAGAATTTTCATTTTGCGCCTTCCTTGCACCTGAAACTCAATAACATTCATTCCCATTTCTAACTGTAAGTTTTATGATTTGATATCTTAGAAAATGGAAAGATATATCGCAAACTATCACACAAAAAGGTTATGTGCACAATTATAATTCCTTACCAGCACAAGAAGGAATGTAATTTAATTATTTTATTCAGTAGTCATGAGTGCCTTAGCAGCCTTGAGGATATCATATTCAAGTGCATTATTTACGCAATTAACTTTGATAGCCCAAAAACCTTTTGTTTATTAGTATACTTTTTTACATTTCTTTGCGTTTCTACTGATTTCAGGATAGCTGTCACTGTACATTTTATTGTATCAAATCCCCCAACGGCTGTTATGTAATAATTTCAGTTTACTGTTGGGGAAGAATTTTATGAAGGAACTTGTTATTTACAGGTACACTTTTGTATTAGAATGTATTCAATTTTAAGTGTGTAAGTTAAATACGTTATTCATGAGAATATGATAAAGAAGTGACTTAAACTAATTCAATCACTACTCCATTTGTTGCTACTGTAGCTTGAATGTAGAAATTTCCTAGTTGCCAAGCTGAATTGCCACATTGACCATTCAAATCATTGAGTGGTTGGTGTATGTTTTGTGTTGCTGATGAATTTACAAATCGCCTCCAGAGAATTTGATTCAGTCATAGAGATGAGGAAAGGTTTGCGAGAGATGTTTAAGATTAATACACTGCTAGTAGGATGTCTCATCCAAATGACTTAATTCAAGTTTATTTATGAACTTTTTTGTTATACTTCTAAATTTTCATTTTCCCATTTCTGTTACACTTTGGTGTACTACTACTTCTCTCAAATATGTAAAAAAATTATGTTTGATACATAAAAATTTTGAAAAAGTTGAAGAAAGATTGATCTCTTCAATACCAATATGTGATAATTTGCAGAATTCTTTGTCTTTGACAGTGTCTTCACAACAGTATGTTGCAGTTTTTGTCTTTGTACAAATCTTGTTAATTACAAGAAGTAAAAGATTTTCATCGTTCTGTTATTATTTATTGAGGCAAAAGGCCTTTTCGGCTGCATGGCTACATAATAAATATAAATTGAAACATTATAAGAACAATCTACCCCTTCTTCTTTGAAAAGTTAATAATTTTTGATATAATATGAAATAATAACAGGAAAAGAAAAAGCTAGCATACCTGGGTGCTTTGGCAAGTGATGGCTGAAAGCACTGTTGTCTCATGAAGGGTTGGATTATATCTGACGAAAGGCCTTTTGCATCAATAAATGATAGAATGACAAAATCTTTTACTTCTTGTAATGTACATCAATCGGTCAACATCAGACCAATTCCTCCAATCTAGTTAATTAGTTTATTGAGATCTAAAGTTTGGACATTTCTTGCTTTTTATTGCCTCAACTATACACAATGTTTTTGTAGTGGTGGCATTAATTTTTTTTTTTTTTTTGTACAATTTAGGTTGATACATTTTTTAAAATTATTTTGTTCTTTATTGAACTTATCAAAATTGAAACAAGAATTGTGTAGAGATTGTCAAAGATGGCACAGTGCATTAACAGTCTTCAATGTATAATCTAGAAACTTGTCTTATACTGCTTTTTGTGTGTTTTATAGTGATGATGTGGATGTGTTGGCTTAAGTTAAAAAAATATTTCATCTTTTCTTTGACTTTTGAGATCTCCACATACAATTAGCAGCAATTTTTTTGGTGGAGATGGGCTGGTGTGTAGATTTTATGAAAGAGTCCTGTGGAAAATTAATCGAAAATTGAATATTTTCACGAGTATATTATTTCAGTTTGCTTTATCATTATTACCTTAAGTAAATCTTAATTTCCTAAGCAGTTCTTCAGTTGATACCTTGATATCTTCATGTGTTTCCAAACATGACTGTATGTAATGTGAATATTTGGGGGAAATTTAAATTACAGCACAAAAAAATGCCCTTATACCGCATGTAGTAGGGTTTATTTGGTTCTCTAAGATTGAGTAATATACTGCAATAATCTGTTTGGATTTCCCTTCCATTGAATTGACTTTTGACTGCTTGATTCATATTAATAGAGCTTAGTTTTGTCTTCACCCTTCATATTTAATGAATAATCTGCAAGTTTATCTGCTAACTTTGGTAGTGTTATCAGGTGTATTAGTGGAGGATTTAACTTAAATTTGGAAAAGCTTTCTTAATGGATGTAAATAAAATGATTGAAGACAAAATTATCAGGCTTCGTTGAAATGTTTATAACCATACCCCTATAACCTCGACAAAATGAATTGAATTGTATGGAATTGAATGACATATTTCAACTTCTTGAACATGCCTTGCAATAATAGACTTTTCCCACCTTTTTCTTACATTTGTTTTATAATTTTGTTACTTTCTCAATACGTTCATTGTATCTTTTGTGTTGTGTTAAACTAATTCATCAGTTGGTTTTTTTAAAATTCAAAAACATGATAGCATTTCTGGAAATGGACTTATGTTAGACAGGCAAAATTTCAACCCTTCGGTGTTTTACTTACAATAGTGTTCGTGTTCCTACTGCCATAGTTTCTTATTTGTGTGAATTGACGCTGAATGCACTCGGATTCGTTCTTGGATGTGAGACTAATTCAGGAACCGAGAAGAATAATCCAATTTCTTGTTTCTTGACTTCCGTCAGATTTCTCTTTTTATATTTCACATCCCCTTAAACATTTTATATAAATTTGGGCAAATGGAAAAGGTAATGAATAGAGTAAATTAATGGTACATAAAATTATTTTATTAATTAATGTATAAATTATCAGAGGTCGAAGGAGGTCTTCAGGAAAATTTCAGGAATACATTTTTTCATTATTTCAATTGACCTATCGATAAAAATTTTTTTCTTTCATCACGTTTAATCAACTTGTTATATTCATTGTCTTCTCTTGGAAATAATATGTAAAATCTTTTGTACTTAGTGAACTGGTTGTTAGAATACTGCTTAAAATGAACTTAATTTTCTAGAAGTGTTGAGTCTTGGAATTTTAAAAAGAATTGGCTGATGTATTTGAATATTGAGTGCATGTGTTACAACTTATTAAGTCTTCAATTTTTGTTTGTGTACTATCGATACATGCCACGCCATCAGTGTAGAAGGCGTTGATGGGGAGCGACTAAAACCCACACAAGTGTATGCACTATATTTGAGATGTATTTTAAGTGTTGATTGGTAGATTTATACATTATGGGTACACTTGTGTTATATTTGAACTTATTCTGCTTGTTTTCAGTTTTGTTCTGGAATTCTTATGTATTGCTTATTTTAGTTTTCATTTTTTCCTATGATTGCCATACCTAGAGAACTTTTTACCACAATACATTAAATACAAATTGGTTCAGTATGAAAAGTGTGTAATCATGTGACAAAACATCGTAGTTTTATACTCCATTCATGACTTAAGTAAATATGTTATTCTTTTCTTTACTGTGTTATACGCACAAACTGTTTTTGACTGATTTTTTTACCAAATGAGTTAGTTAAAACTGGAAATTGTATTTTTATTTATTTTCATGAAATGGTTAATTGTGAGGATAAATTGATGGAAATATTTGTATTTCAGTGCCATAAGTATTCCATGTTTTTCTTATTTATCTGTGGCACTGTTTAATTTTTTGACACAAATTTATCTCTATTTCTTATTCATAGTTTTTATATTGTATGTTGTGTGATTGTCAATATTTAGTGTTATGGGTAGCTAATATTCATATATTATTTTCTTAATCCAAAGAAATTTTCTGCTCTACAAAATATTTTAATTTATAATCCTTTTAAAAGGATATAATATTTTTATAATCCTTCTCCTCAATTTATGTAATCTCATTGAGTTATGGAAAATATTTATGTTTGCATTTCCAGTAATAATATGTAATATTATTGTTGCATTTAGTTACAGAAGTATTTATTGATTTTGTACTGTGCGATGCTTTGTTTAATTATTTAAAAGAAAAGAAAAAGAATCTCTTTTCTGTAGTGTGTAAATTGAGCAGTTCTTTAAAATTTGTATTTCTCTAACTAGGAAGATATTTTCCTGGAAAAGTATTTAAATTATGTTACTCTATGCATAGCATAAACATAATCAGTATTAGTTAATAATGAGTGAAACTGCATAAATATTTTCATTTTCTTAGCATAGGTGTGTGAATAATTTCACAAAATATTCCATGTCATTAAATTAAAATATTGCCTTCATACTTGCATAAGTATTTGAAATATTTATGTATATTTAATTTTTGTGTAGGTTACATTAAAATTTTTCTTCAGTTTATGTGAACATTCTATTGTATGTGTGTTAAACCCTTCACTCTTGGGTGTTATGGTCATATAATATTATTTTATATTTTGTATTTGGTGCTTGCCATATTTCCTTGTTTGCAGATGTGTTTTTGGGAGAATTGCTGTTTGAAGTATATTTTATAAATAAGATATATTATAATTATTTCATTCTGTATGATATGTTTTCTTTATAAAATTCATGTTTGCCAGAGAACTGAAAGACAATTTGTTTCACTGTTTGTTAGAATCTCAAAATTTGAATCTCAGAATCATTTTATAAGCTATTTGTGATGTGCACTCAAAGACCTAACTGCTACCTTTGTAGAAGTTAGAGTTTTGCTTTGCGAAAAGTAATATTTTGTGCCTTAATGCCTATGTGATTTCTTTTACAATTTTTGAAATTCAGATAGTAGAAGACTGATATACTCAAGTTGTTATATTTTTTTACCAAATACCTGAAGTGTGTCTGCAGGAACTTAAGTCTATTCAAGCTAGTGTCAGCAGAACTGCTGTTCTTTGAGTGTTTTCAGTTAATGTGCTCAAATGTATTTGTATTGTTTAATAGTTATTTTTAATAATAAATTTTAAAGTTGTAGTTTGATGAATTTTTATCAACCTAGTTACAACCCTGTACATATCTACACTTAATAATTTAATTTTGAGTAGATAGAACATTAAAAAAAAATTGTTTAGTATTTATTTGATAGTAGGAGACCTCTCTCACTTTGTTTACCATTTTATTTAACAACTAGCTGATTAGCCTTTGCGTTGCGCAGGAGTTTTCTTTGATTAATCTTGTACTCCAGAAATAATGAAATCTTATGTTATGAGAACAAAATACTTTTTCTTGCTGGTTTTTGAAAACATGTTGAGCATTCTAATTTTTCAAATTCATTATAATACTAATTTAATACAAAAGTTGACTGCATACAATACATCTCCTCGCGGGAACCGTTCCGATCGAATTTTCGCTTCTGATGCATGACGCGGCTGCACCATTTCATAAAAATTCTTGGAAAATGTAAACTACTCGACGAAACTTTACGATTTAAAAGAGGTTCTTATCTTTGTTAAATGCACAAAGCAAATAATTCATTAAATTTGATGATTGATTTTTTCCTTCCTAAATTATTCTCTTAAATTTACGTATTTTGACGCTCCTAATTTTTATGTTTTTTTTTTTCAATAATGAGGGTGAACCCGTGTAGACGGACATATGCTGTCGCGGACTTTTTTTGTGGAACTCTTTGAGACGATCACTATTGTCGTTCATAGTGATCACCTATCTCCAACCGTTTAGGCGGCGAAGTAAGCGAATATTCTTCCTGTCTTCTTTTTCTTTTTCTTCCCCCCGATTTCATCGACATTTTCTATGTTTCTTTTCACGCAATTTTTTAAAACATAAGTTAGCGAATGTTCGTCCTGGACATCTTAACGTTTTTTTTTCTTTTTGCCAAATTTCATGATGTTCAGTGGTTTAGTCGTGTTTAAGTAACAAAGAGAGAGACTGACCGACGCCCCTTTTGGCGTTACGCATCATTGATGTAATAGGAAATGGAGGGATTGTGCGGGAATCAAAACTCGTAGGCGCTTAAAGTATCAGAGTGACTTAAATTATTGAGTATATTAATTTACTGCCCTGCAATGTTGCTGTATAAGTTTGAAACTGCTTTTTGGATTGGAAATTTATGTATATTTGTTGATTTATACTGGGTTGTACCCATCATGACCCATGTTAACTCCAGATTTTATTGAGCACTTGTAATCTGAATTTATGGAATGATCTCTTGCTTGCTTCTAAACAGTGAAATAGCTTTTTTTTAGGGGGGGCGGGGGCGCTTTGTGGTTCACCAAAAATGTCTTATTGTCTTTGACCTGTCCTTTTATGTAGTTTTTTTTACAAATTATTTATTTACCCTCTTCTTAATCTCAGCTTCCCCAGGTGTATAGGAAGAGCAATATTAGGCGGATTAGGGAAATTCAAGAATTAAGGTCTATTTAGATAAAATATTAGTAATGTTATTAAATAAATGTCATTGTGATATCTGTGTTGATGAAGCTGTCATGATGTCCAACTTCGATGTGTGAACATAGATGTGGGTTTCAATGAGAAAGTTGCAGAAAATGTTTCAGCTTCATTTGAGTTTGACATACTAGAATAAAAAGGAATCTAGCATCACTGCCCAATGAAGTGTTTTCAATAGATAAAAAATTATATTTCTCAATTACCACGTGGGTTCAAAAAAAATTTTCTTCTAGAGATTTTCGCTCCAGAAGTTCCTCTAAAATATTTTCCTGTTCTGATGTCCATATAATGCTTGTTTCTTCTTTTATACCTTCTGAATAATGACCTCCAAATAATTTCCATCCTCGACAAACTCTTATTTATATCAAAATTGTGTCCACTTCTTGAAAGCCTTACTTATTATCACAAAATAATGATAGTCACTTTGTTTTACAAGCTTGTGTTAATTCACTTTGCTCTTATGCAAGATATTTAAAAATAAATTGAAGTTATCTATTCAGTTCTTCACTTTACAACTATATATATGGTGGGCAAACTGCCTTCAATCTAGAAACCTTTATGTAAATTTAGGGTAAACAACACCACCTTCAGTAATAGCATTAAATGTACATCTTTTATGTACACAAAGTCAATGGTAATAGCCTATAGTGTGATTCACTGTTGAAATCCATGTACATTTTATTTTGTCTAAAAAGGTTTCTTCAAGTCTATTTTTAAACAGATTTTGTGGATTTATCTAAAAAAATTTCCATCGAATGATTATCATCTTCATGAGAGAAACATTTATGTGATCTTTAGGGTACAGTGAAGAAATTGAGACATGTTTCTTTGCTTTGAGAAATTTAACTTAAGAAGAAAAAAAAACATGAACAGCAAAGGATGCACTGTGTTTATTTGTTTATTGTATATTATNGTGGCATTAATTTTTTTTTTTTTTTTGTACAATTTAGGTTGATACATTTTTTAAAATTATTTTGTTCTTTATTGAACTTATCAAAATTGAAACAAGAATTGTGTAGAGATTGTCAAAGATGGCACAGTGCATTAACAGTCTTCAATGTATAATCTAGAAACTTGTCTTATACTGCTTTTTGTGTGTTTTATAGTGATGATGTGGATGTGTTGGCTTAAGTTAAAAAAATATTTCATCTTTTCTTTGACTTTTGAGATCTCCACATACAATTAGCAGCAATTTTTTTGGTGGAGATGGGCTGGTGTGTAGATTTTATGAAAGAGTCCTGTGGAAAATTAATCGAAAATTGAATATTTTCACGAGTATATTATTTCAGTTTGCTTTATCATTATTACCTTAAGTAAATCTTAATTTCCTAAGCAGTTCTTCAGTTGATACCTTGATATCTTCATGTGTTTCCAAACATGACTGTATGTAATGTGAATATTTGGGGGAAATTTAAATTACAGCACAAAAAAATGCCCTTATACCGCATGTAGTAGGGTTTATTTGGTTCTCTAAGATTGAGTAATATACTGCAATAATCTGTTTGGATTTCCCTTCCATTGAATTGACTTTTGACTGCTTGATTCATATTAATAGAGCTTAGTTTTGTCTTCACCCTTCATATTTAATGAATAATCTGCAAGTTTATCTGCTAACTTTGGTAGTGTTATCAGGTGTATTAGTGGAGGATTTAACTTAAATTTGGAAAAGCTTTCTTAATGGATGTAAATAAAATGATTGAAGACAAAATTATCAGGCTTCGTTGAAATGTTTATAACCATACCCCTATAACCTCGACAAAATGAATTGAATTGTATGGAATTGAATGACATATTTCAACTTCTTGAACATGCCTTGCAATAATAGACTTTTCCCACCTTTTTCTTACATTTGTTTTATAATTTTGTTACTTTCTCAATACGTTCATTGTATCTTTTGTGTTGTGTTAAACTAATTCATCAGTTGGTTTTTTTAAAATTCAAAAACATGATAGCATTTCTGGAAATGGACTTATGTTAGACAGGCAAAATTTCAACCCTTCGGTGTTTTACTTACAATAGTGTTCGTGTTCCTACTGCCATAGTTTCTTATTTGTGTGAATTGACGCTGAATGCACTCGGATTCGTTCTTGGATGTGAGACTAATTCAGGAACCGAGAAGAATAATCCAATTTCTTGTTTCTTGACTTCCGTCAGATTTCTCTTTTTATATTTCACATCCCCTTAAACATTTTATATAAATTTGGGCAAATGGAAAAGGTAATGAATAGAGTAAATTAATGGTACATAAAATTATTTTATTAATTAATGTATAAATTATCAGAGGTCGAAGGAGGTCTTCAGGAAAATTTCAGGAATACATTTTTTCATTATTTCAATTGACCTATCGATAAAAATTTTTTTCTTTCATCACGTTTAATCAACTTGTTATATTCATTGTCTTCTCTTGGAAATAATATGTAAAATCTTTTGTACTTAGTGAACTGGTTGTTAGAATACTGCTTAAAATGAACTTAATTTTCTAGAAGTGTTGAGTCTTGGAATTTTAAAAAGAATTGGCTGATGTATTTGAATATTGAGTGCATGTGTTACAACTTATTAAGTCTTCAATTTTTGTTTGTGTACTATCGATACATGCCACGCCATCAGTGTAGAAGGCGTTGATGGGGAGCGACTAAAACCCACACAAGTGTATGCACTATATTTGAGATGTATTTTAAGTGTTGATTGGTAGATTTATACATTATGGGTACACTTGTGTTATATTTGAACTTATTCTGCTTGTTTTCAGTTTTGTTCTGGAATTCTTATGTATTGCTTATTTTAGTTTTCATTTTTTCCTATGATTGCCATACCTAGAGAACTTTTTACCACAATACATTAAATACAAATTGGTTCAGTATGAAAAGTGTGTAATCATGTGACAAAACATCGTAGTTTTATACTCCATTCATGACTTAAGTAAATATGTTATTCTTTTCTTTACTGTGTTATACGCACAAACTGTTTTTGACTGATTTTTTTACCAAATGAGTTAGTTAAAACTGGAAATTGTATTTTTATTTATTTTCATGAAATGGTTAATTGTGAGGATAAATTGATGGAAATATTTGTATTTCAGTGCCATAAGTATTCCATGTTTTTCTTATTTATCTGTGGCACTGTTTAATTTTTTGACACAAATTTATCTCTATTTCTTATTCATAGTTTTTATATTGTATGTTGTGTGATTGTCAATATTTAGTGTTATGGGTAGCTAATATTCATATATTATTTTCTTAATCCAAAGAAATTTTCTGCTCTACAAAATATTTTAATTTATAATCCTTTTAAAAGGATATAATATTTTTATAATCCTTCTCCTCAATTTATGTAATCTCATTGAGTTATGGAAAATATTTATGTTTGCATTTCCAGTAATAATATGTAATATTATTGTTGCATTTAGTTACAGAAGTATTTATTGATTTTGTACTGTGCGATGCTTTGTTTAATTATTTAAAAGAAAAGAAAAAGAATCTCTTTTCTGTAGTGTGTAAATTGAGCAGTTCTTTAAAATTTGTATTTCTCTAACTAGGAAGATATTTTCCTGGAAAAGTATTTAAATTATGTTACTCTATGCATAGCATAAACATAATCAGTATTAGTTAATAATGAGTGAAACTGCATAAATATTTTCATTTTCTTAGCATAGGTGTGTGAATAATTTCACAAAATATTCCATGTCATTAAATTAAAATATTGCCTTCATACTTGCATAAGTATTTGAAATATTTATGTATATTTAATTTTTGTGTAGGTTACATTAAAATTTTTCTTCAGTTTATGTGAACATTCTATTGTATGTGTGTTAAACCCTTCACTCTTGGGTGTTATGGTCATATAATATTATTTTATATTTTGTATTTGGTGCTTGCCATATTTCCTTGTTTGCAGATGTGTTTTTGGGAGAATTGCTGTTTGAAGTATATTTTATAAATAAGATATATTATAATTATTTCATTCTGTATGATATGTTTTCTTTATAAAATTCATGTTTGCCAGAGAACTGAAAGACAATTTGTTTCACTGTTTGTTAGAATCTCAAAATTTGAATCTCAGAATCATTTTATAAGCTATTTGTGATGTGCACTCAAAGACCTAACTGCTACCTTTGTAGAAGTTAGAGTTTTGCTTTGCGAAAAGTAATATTTTGTGCCTTAATGCCTATGTGATTTCTTTTACAATTTTTGAAATTCAGATAGTAGAAGACTGATATACTCAAGTTGTTATATTTTTTTACCAAATACCTGAAGTGTGTCTGCAGGAACTTAAGTCTATTCAAGCTAGTGTCAGCAGAACTGCTGTTCTTTGAGTGTTTTCAGTTAATGTGCTCAAATGTATTTGTATTGTTTAATAGTTATTTTTAATAATAAATTTTAAAGTTGTAGTTTGATGAATTTTTATCAACCTAGTTACAACCCTGTACATATCTACACTTAATAATTTAATTTTGAGTAGATAGAACATTAAAAAAAAATTGTTTAGTATTTATTTGATAGTAGGAGACCTCTCTCACTTTGTTTACCATTTTATTTAACAACTAGCTGATTAGCCTTTGCGTTGCGCAGGAGTTTTCTTTGATTAATCTTGTACTCCAGAAATAATGAAATCTTATGTTATGAGAACAAAATACTTTTTCTTGCTGGTTTTTGAAAACATGTTGAGCATTCTAATTTTTCAAATTCATTATAATACTAATTTAATACAAAAGTTGACTGCATACAATACATCTCCTCGCGGGAACCGTTCCGATCGAATTTTCGCTTCTGATGCATGACGCGGCTGCACCATTTCATAAAAATTCTTGGAAAATGTAAACTACTCGACGAAACTTTACGATTTAAAAGAGGTTCTTATCTTTGTTAAATGCACAAAGCAAATAATTCATTAAATTTGATGATTGATTTTTTCCTTCCTAAATTATTCTCTTAAATTTACGTATTTTGACGCTCCTAATTTTTATGTTTTTTTTTTTCAATAATGAGGGTGAACCCGTGTAGACGGACATATGCTGTCGCGGACTTTTTTTGTGGAACTCTTTGAGACAATCACTATTGTCGTTCATAGTGATCACCTATCTCCAACCGTTTAGGCGGCGAAGTAAGCGAATATTCTTCCTGTCTTTTTCTTTTTCTTCCCCCCGATTTCATCGACATTTATGGTGAAAGTAATTTTCTATGTTTCTTTTCACGCAATTTTTGAAAACATAAGTTAGCGAATGTTCGTCCTGGACATCTTAACTTTTTTCTCTTTTTGCCAAATTTTATTACGTTCGGTTCAGTGGTTCAATCGCGATTAAGTAACAAACAAACAAACACACGCTTTCGCATTACACATTTATATATCAGTATATATGGAAGTACGAATTCGCGTGGAAGTCATCATATTTTATCGACGTAAAGACTGAGATGTTTGACTAATAATGAAATGGATTAAATTAATTTTTTTAAGAATTCGTACGACATTTTAATGATCACAAGAACTGTTATAACATTCCTTTTTTCAGTTTTGCCGCAAAGTATCATCCTCTCTCAAGCAAAATTCATCTCATCTTCTTTCGAGTTCTTCTCTCGTTCAGCGTATGATTAAATAGCAGTGAAGGTTACATATCCTTTCAGCATAAGAGTAGATGAAAATACGCAAAAAAAAAAAAGAAAAAGTTCGAGAATTCATTTCAAATACATATAAATCGGGTCGTCTCCTCGGACAGTCAAACTTTTTCTCCTTTTAAATTAAAAAAAAAAAGAAATTCAGAGTGCGAAGAGAAGAGCAAATGAAGCGTCAAATCTTACTTTTGAATAAAGTCCGATGCCCAGTCGGTGAAGTTATTTCCCGATTATTTAACCAAAGAGCCCATGTCTTTCACAAATAATACACGGAAAATTTTCAAATTAAATTATCAGATGCATTAGATTTTTCAGCATATACTTTTGAATAAGTCGCGCAAGAACTAATAAAAATTAAAGCAGGAACTACAGAATAAAAGAGCTCTGTTCACAAGGTTAAAAATAATAATTTATTCCTTCTGTATTTCAATTTTTGTAAAGGTTGAAATTAATAACCACTAATAATGGTGGTTATGTTGATAACAAAAATGAATAATACAATTTTACAGAATAACTATCTGTCCATTCAGTCTCATTTTTCAGAACTACAAATGATGTGAGCATTCGTATCTGCTACGTTAGAACAGTCACTGAACACAGACACTCTTATCAGTTATGAACATAGCTTGAGTAATTAAGTACTACTGTTAACGCTATTTCAAAATACTGAGAAGATTTTGATGTGAAGTAATGAAATACATGTTTGTAGAACGTAGATACACATGTAAATCAAACCATTTTCTTCCACAGCTACATTTATTCACCCGGGTTTTCCTCCGGTTTTCCTCCGGTTTTCCTCCGGTTTTCCTCTGGGTAGTGGCGGATTTTCCTTGGATGGGAATGTCGGTAATACCTTTGTTTTATTAATCTCAAATTTTTACTGCACCAATATCTA
>NNCF01126096.1:407672-423095 GCA_002313205.1 Laupala kohalensis | reverse complement strand
TTGCGCTCAATGTAGCCATCGTCTATAAGATTAATAATATTTGTACCTCGCATTATGTTGGCAGGACATTCTGTTTTCTGAAAACCATCGCCAACCTCGGACAGCAATTCAATTCATTTACTGTTGTGGCTCTTGCTATTGTGTTCCTTCTGCATCGAGCAAAGTGTGGAACGACTATTATCGTGTGTCTTAGTTTGTTGTGTTATTGACTTGTATTTCTTTACAGCAAACAGTCGCTTTTGTGATTACTATTAATATTTATTTGGATATAACTTGAACTTGTAGAAGTTGGCAATTCGTGTTAGACAGCCATATTGTACAATTTTCTGCAAAGTTAAATCTTAAGAATGATGGTTGAGGAAGTTCTAAAATCCGTTTTAATCTTTAAGAAAGACTGGGTGCCTCGGAATGATAACGTACCAAACCGACATTAGTTTGGAGTGGATGAGGAAATTCTGGGATCCTCCGAGCCTAAAGATAAGGATCGAACCAAAGATTATAGAAGGTACAGATACTTCACTTCCATAAACCCAATGGTTACCTTAGGTGCACCCCAGCGCGCCACGGAGAAGGCCGAGAACTATCGTCAAAATTGCGCCCAACACCCCCTCCCTTTTCCTCGTGCGGACAATCCGATCCATTTCTCCTAATTACTCCCATCACATGTTAATTCACATTAGAAGTTGTCCTGCAGGCTTTTATCACAGAATTTTACTCCAAATTGTAATAATAAGCATTTCTCATCATTTGCTTTTACTGCATCCAGGCTTCAGATAGAATTGGAAAATGGATAGAATGTTGTGAAATCAGAAGATAGGATATAGTAATAAAATTCAGTAGAATACCTTTACATTTTATTTAATATTTGTGTGGATGCAATCACAAGAGAAAAAAAAATCACATGTACACAATATAATACACAAACAACACCTTATATATGTACATATTTACCTTTCACAATATGCGCTACTTCATATGTTATTAGTATTATTGGAACAAATGCGAATACATTTTTAATCATATTACAAATAATGACATTAACTTAGTTTTTTTCCTTTCAGTGGAATGCTCTTTCATAAGTGGTTTCGACACATATGTATATTGCATAATTAAAACTCACTATACAGAATCAGTATAATATTCAAAACTATTTGAAAAGTAACTAAAGTAGATTCTGCATGTATTTAATCCGAAAGTTGCCGAGAAAGGAAGAGTCAATACCTAATACAATCTGTGGATCGAACAGGGGGTAATTTGCATTGGGGATAATTAACACGACAAGCGTTGGGACGACGCGCGGTGCGAGGTCTACGGAGGTATAACGTCGTCACTGATATTACTGTTAAATCACGAAAAAAACGTTTTCGTATTGTCAGGATCTTAAGACGAGGCAAAAATTGTAAAAATGTTATCTATTTGTCTTCCCTTTTTAGTCGTTCTCCAGACCGGTCGATGTCCCTTGAGTGACAGCCTAAACAAGGAAGAAAATGTAAAGATGCTTCTATTTTTGGCAATACAACAAAAAACTATATTAGTTTCTAGTAAAGGTACGCGCATTGTACGAAATTTTTTGGTAAAGAATGACGAATAAAGTTTATAAACATTTACAAAAAACTAGAAAATTATTAAAACACTAAACCTCTGTAAATCAAGAATACGTTGTATAAGAACTAAAAATTCAACCGGTGTTTTTCGTAAAATAATTTACTAAATCTTAATATTGGGCGTAAAATAAATAGAAATCTTTTTTAAAACTTATTGGGAGTACAAGTTATTATTTGGTGGGACTTTGTGGGATCGTAATAAATTAGTTCGGTCCATATTATGTAGTCAAATATGCATTCATTTCAGAACAAAATGAATGAACAGATTAATCAAAGTATTGTCTATCGCTGGCTACTACTTTTTCCACCTCTGAGGCGAGTTTCGAATTCCATTTGGCAAACACGGGGCCTCGAGCTGAGTCTGGCATTGCTTCCACTTACATGTGAAGCCTCCTTCCTTTCTCTTTCCTGACCTCCCTTGGTCACCTCTCGTTCTTTTCGCACCCGACGCTATTAGAGCAAGGGTATCTTTCATTATCCTCTTCTTCTCTTTCCTCTATTTCTTCTTCTCCTCCTCCCCCCAGGGGGCTTACATCTAGTAAGTACGTGTTTGGCAAACACGGGGCCTCGAGCTGAGTCTGGCATTGCTTCCACTTACTTGTGCCATGCTCCTTTCTTTCTCTTTCCTGACCTCCCTTGGTCACCTCTTGTTCTTTTCGATCCCGACGCTATTAGAGCAAGGGTATCTTTCATTTTCCTCTTCTTCTCTTTCCTCTATTTCTTCTTCTCCTCCTCCCCCCAGGGGGCTTACATCTAGAAAGTACGTGTTTGGCAAACACGGGGCCTCGAGCTGAGTCTGGCATTGCTTCCACTTACTTGTGCCATGCTCCTTTCTTTCTCTTTCCTGACCTCCCTTGGTCTCCTCTTGTTCTTTTCGATCCCGACGCTATTAGAGCAAGGGTATCTTTCATTTTCCTCTTCTTCTCTTTCCTCTATTTCTTCTTCTCCTCCTCCCCCCAGGGGGCTTACATCTAGAAAGTACGTGTTTGGCAAACACGGGGCCTCGAGCTGAGTCTGGCATTGCTTCCACTTACTTGTGCCATGCTCCTTTCTTTCTCGTTCCTGACCTCCCTTGGTCACCTCTTGTTCTTTTCGAACCCGACGCTATTAGAGCAAGGGTATCTTTCATTATCCTCTTCTTCTCTTTCCTCTATTTCTTCTTCTCCTCCTCCCCCCAGGGGGCTTACATCTAGTAAGTACGTGTTTGGCAAACACGGGGCCTCGAGCTGAGTCTGGCATTGCTTCCACTTACTTGTGCCATGTTCCTTTCTTTCTCTTTCCTGACCTCCCTTGGTCACCTCTTGTTCTTTTTGATTCCGACACTATTGGAGTTAGGGTATCTTTCATTTTACCCATCTTCTCCTTCTCTTCTTTCCCCCGCAGGGAGCTCAGTTTCGAGTGAGTATGGGCTTTGCGAACCCACGGCATCGAGCTGGGGACTGGTATTGTGCCACCAGTCCTCGGACACCGTAAGCTTTGGACATGCTTCAGCGACCGCCATTGGCGCGATGGTGGCAAGTTGGGTGTTTCGAAGGGCGGAGATCTTGCCTTCATTGGCCGGGTCGCGAGGAAGGATTAAACTAAAAAAAAAACCCTCAACCTCAAGGTGTGTTACTCGTCGATGAGGTGAATGGGTGTTGAGGACAAACACTCGTTAGCGGACAACATCTGGGGCATCTGCCGCACCTCAGTTGAGCAAGGCTTAGTGACGTGATGCGGGGCTCCTCCTCACCTGACATTTATTTCCTCCGCACTCGTGGGACAAAATGAATGATTCCTGTTTTTCCCTGCCTTGCGGAGTGGGCGAGCCGCAAGGTAAGTATTACGCCTCAGGGTCTTCGGAGCGCCCGAGGGTTTACAGCCCTCCTGCTTCAGGAACAAATAAGGACAAGAAACAGAACATTTCACATGAAAATGTTTTTATTGTTATGACACGTATAGACGGGACTCTTAAAAAAGTATCCCCGTTCTATATTTACAAAGGATTGCAGGGTTTAGTTGGAACGCTGAAATCAATTAAAAGGTTGCGTAATGGGTCAATGCTGTTGGAAACCAACACCAACAAGCAAGCGTTGGCACTTTTAAAATGTACCTTGTTGGGAGAGTTCCCTGTGAAGTGCGAGATCCATGCTGCACTTAATCCCAGCAAGGGGGTCGTAAGTTGCAGGGACATTGNCATTATTGATATGGCAACAGAAGAACTTGTTGTAGAATGGGAGGCTGACCACGTAGTTGAGGTCAGTCAGATCATGAGGAAGGTAAATGGTGTTCTGGAGAAGACCAGTTCCTTCATCGTGACATTTGACTGTCCTAAACTACCAAAGGATCTGAAGGCTGGATGGCTGAACCTGCCGGACCGTCCCTTTATACCAAATCCTCTGCGCCGTTATAAGTGTCAGAGGTTTGGACACACGACAACATCGTGTAAGAAACGTGATACCTGTGGAAAGCGCGGAAAGGAGGCACACGAACCCTGCGTCTCATGCACAGGGCCTGCAAAGTGCATTAATTGCACAGGCAGTCACCCGGTATGGAGAAGGGAGTGTGTCGCCTTTCTTGAAGAAAAGAAAGTGCAGGAAATAAAAACTACGGAGAAGATCCCGTACGGTGAAGCGCGGAAGAAATACAGGGGTTTACACCCTGTATTTTCTACCAGTTACTCCACCGCAGCCAAGACTCCAAAGCAGATGAAAACCGTATCTGTTCAGGCCGATTTCACTGACGTGTCTACGACAACATCGTGCACTTGTCAGTGCAAATGCGGAAAGAAAAATGATTCAGCGCTTCCCGAGAAACCTAGAACAACACCATCTACTACAAAAAAAGCAAATAGTACTAAACCTACTGGAACAAAGACTCACACAAAGAAAAAGCCTGGTTGTAGGACTAAACCCCTGAACCTTGTTCAATTTTTGAAATCATCAAGTACAACACCAAGCAAGAAATCGCACAGACGTAAAAAGAACGTCTGTGCTTTCTTCCTCGGAGTCAGAACGTGTATTGTCCGACGGTGACGCGGAAATACACATTCACGAACCTGACCCCGGAGGTTCCAAACAGTAATGGCTTCCATACTTCAGTGGAACCTTAATGGCTGTAGAACTCTACGTGAAGAGTTACAACTCTTAGCGCGTCGTAATCCGATCTGTATTTGCCTGCAAGAGACACACCTTTCACCAGAACACTCACCCTCTCTACGAGGATACAGCAGCTTCAGATATGACGACTCCACGGGAGATCAAGCAAGAGGTGGAGTTGCCGTGATTGTTAGAAACACAATCCTCTGCTCACCTGTTCTCCTACAAACTCAAATTCAGGCTATAGCAGTCAAAGTTCAGAGCTTGCCAATCATGACCGTGTGTTCAATCTATCTTCCTCCGACACGAGATTTCTCGGAGACTTCCCTCAAGAATTTAATTCACCAGCTCCCTCGACCATTCCTCCTCCTTGGAGATTTCAACGCTGTCAGTGTACTGTGGGGCTCGTCGAGCGATTGCCCCAGGGGCCGACTGCTGAATTGTTTCTTTGAGCGGGAAGATTTATGTCTACTGAACACCGGGGAGATGACCCACTTTGCGTTTGCCACCGGGTCTTGAGCTGCTATAGACCTGTCAATTTGCTCTCCTGAAGTTGCTGATATCTTTCAATGGAAGGTAGAAGATGATCTGCATGGTAGCGATCATCATCCTATCTGGTTGTCCTTGCAGGAACGTGCAACTGTTCCCGAATGCAAGCCACGAAAATGGATTCTCAGAAAGGTAAATTGGGCACTGTACCGTTCTCTGTCTGTCTTCAGAGAAACGGGTAGTGTCCAAGAGAGGGTTGACCATCTGACCCAGGTGATTCATCACGCCGCTGAAGAATCCATTCCGAAAACATCCATTTTTCCGCGAAGACCTCATGTCCCCTGGTGAAACGACGCATGTCGCTCCGCCATTCGGGCAAGGCGAAGAGCATTACGGAAATTTAAGGCTAGTCTATCTCCGGAAAACCTCGCCGCATATCGGAGAGCTAGAGCAAAATGGCGCAGAACTATCAAAGAATCCAGATCCACCTCCTGGAAAGAGTTTTTAAGCAACATTAAGAGAACAACATCGTCCACTAAAGTATGGGAGTCAATCCGAAAGATATTTGGAAGGTATTCTCGAGTCCCAATATTTGGACTCAATTATCAGGGTCAGATTCTCACCAACAACAGAGAAATTGCAACAGTGATGGCTGAATACTTTGCTGACCTAACATCTACAGCAAACTGCGATCCTGATTTCGTGAGAAAAAGGGAAACAGCACAGAGCACATCTTTTGACTTTCGTTCCACCAACTGGGAACCCTACAACTCTTCCTTCTCTATGTGGGAACTTGGGTCAGCTCTAGCGACAGTCCACGACACTGCTCCTGGCCCTGATTCAATTCATTATGAAATGCTGAGACAACTCAGTCTCGAGTCGCAAGAATACCTTCTGGATATCTTTAATCTTTCATGGTCCGAGGGAGTATTCCCTAATTCCTGGAAGGAAGCAACGCTTATGCCTTTACTAAACCAGGTAAGGACAAAACGAACATTAGTAGTTATCGAAGTATCGCCTTGTCGAGTTACGTCGGTAAAACTCAGGAGAGAATTATCAACCGACGTCTCGTCTGGTATCTTGAAAGGCATGACTTGCTGAGTCGATCTCAGTGTGGTTTCAGGAAGTTCTATTCCACCCTGGACAACTTACTTCTCCTGGAAACAGCAATTCAAGATTCTTTGTTCCGAAGACAACATCTCATCGGAATATTCTTTGACATCGAGAAGGCTTACGATACTACTTGGCGCCAAGGCATTTTACAACAACTCTATGCCTGGGGATTTAGAGGACGTCTTCCTCTGATGCTCATGTCCTTTTTGGATCAACGTTCCTTCCGCTATAGAATTGTAAGAGACACCTCGGATCTCCGTCTCCAAGAGAACGGTGTTCCTCAGGGCTCAGTCTTGAGTGTCACCTTATTTGCAGTTGCCATAAACAGCATAACGTCTGCTGTAAAGAATCCTGTTTTACACTCTCTTTTTGTCGATGACTTTGCTATCTTTTGTTCATCACAGAGTGTCACAGGTGCGGAGCGACAAATCCAACTCGTCCTTAATAGATTATACCACTGGTCAAAAACGACACGTTTTCGTTTCTCTGCTGAGAAAACACGCTGTGTTCTTTTCAGTAGGAGACCAAGCCTTCTGGCAGAACCTCACCCTGGGGAACAACGTTCTAAAAGACTACCCTTTTGTTAAATTCTTAGGTCTAATTTTTGATCAGAGACTAAATTGGATTGAACATCTGACCTAAGAGCAAGAACATTAAAGTCTCTGAATTTATTAAAATGCCTGAGTAGCAGGGAATGGGGCGCTGATCGCTACTCACTTCAGCAGTTTTATCGAGCATTCATAAGATCTCGGCTCGATTATGGCTGCGTTGTATATAGCTCTGCTCGTACAAGCTATTTAAAGAAGTTGGATAGTGTCCACCTTGCAGGAATTCGACTAGTAACGGAAGCCTACCGCACTAGTCCCATTCCGAGTTTGTATGCCGAGAGTGGCGAACCATCTCTTTACCTCCGGCGGCAACTCCTCATGCTTCGAAATTTTTGCCACGTGCTAACTTTACCAGACAATCTGGTGCACAACGCAGTTTTTCATATTTCCTCTTCTTCCATCCGTTTCTACAACAACAGACTGAGAGCAACCAAGCCTTTTGGATATTGCTCCAAACAAATTTTAGAAACCTTAAATATACGCACACCTAATGTTTTACACCAGGGTTTTAGTAAGTCTCCTCCTTGGGCTTTGCACAAGCCGAAGATTATTTTCGATCTTCTGCATCATTACAAAAAGAACACTCCAGCTCCGATGTTGAGGATATACTTTCAGCTAATCCTCTACAAATACCGGGACCGTATCCCTGTATTTACCGACGGGTCGAAGCAGGCTGATGGTGTCGGCTGCTCCGTGGTATTTCCCCGTGAGACCAGTGGCTATCGTCTAGGCGACTTGTGCAGTGTTTACACTGCTGAGTGCGACGCCATATTAAGAGCATTGCGATCAACAAAGTGATCCGGCGGATCACTTTTCCTGATTTGTTCTGAGTCGCTGAGTGCCCTTCAAGCCATCCAGAACATGTATCCAGCTGATAAGCTGATCCAGAACATCCAGGAAATGCTTCTCTCACTGCAAAGTGATGGAAAGAACATAATGTTTTGCTGGGTTCCCGGACACGTGGGTATCAGAGGAAATGAGGAAGCAGATGATTCCGCAAAGACGGCATGCCTCAAGAATCGCGTGGATTTCTCCACGATTCCAAAACGAGATCTCCTAAATTCCGTAAGGATTCTGAGTGAATGGAGCAATGAGTGGTTAGCTATTGAAAGGAATAAGCTCCGACTTATCAAATCCTCTGTTAAGTCATGGAGCAGTTCTTGTAGGTCAGCCCGGCGCGACGAGGTCTTGCTGACCCGCCTGCGCATAGGACATTGTCCTCTCACTCCTAGGTATCTCTTACTACTTGACGATGAACCCGTTTGTGAGAAGTGTAGTTGTTCGATGACAGTGCGTCACGTACTAACTGATTGCGGAAAATACTCGAGTTTACGGAGAAAAATTGGTTTGGCTGCAGATTTACCAACAATTCTCGGAAATGAAACGGTTAATGTTAATAAACTATTGAATTTTATGAGTAGACCGGGGCCCCTTCCACAAGTTCTCGGGAGGGTTTAAAATTTGCATTCCTTTTTCATCTTTCCTGTCTTCTTTCCTTTCATCCTTTGTTTCTGTCATTAGAAAATATAATATTTAGAAATTGTTTTCCTTTTTTGTGATATAATGTATTGGTATACTGTTTTATTTTATTTTATCTTTGTATTTAGATATTTGTTGAATTCAGGAGGGTTTTTTAGTGGGTATGGTCGAGATATTCGGCGAGTCCCACACACGGGGAAGAGTCACTACGGCTCTTCTCTATGGTGCGAAACTGCATTTTTCCCTACTTGCATGGGCTCTAATGACCTCGATGTTGACGAGCTCTAAAGCCGCATTAAAAAAAGGGGCCAATTTTCGATTTCTGCGAAAGAAGTGAACCGGTGAATTTTGCCAAATCGTGGTGCATCTGTGGGAACAACCAGAACAAGCGATGTCCGGCGACTGCGCGTGTCTAAGTAATTTTTTGCGACATGAGTCCGAGCGTTACCGTGCAGAGGAATAACTTTGTCATGTCTTTACTCGTATTCCGACCGTTTTCCTCAAACGCGCCATTCGCAGCCTACACCGGTAACCCGTAATGGAATCGCCAGAGGTTGTAGCAGCTCATAGTATACAACACCCTTTTGGTCTTCCCACCAAAACACCTTCGAACCATGAAGGCTTTGGTGTTGATGTTGAGGTCGCTGGCAACGACTGACCGGGTATAGCGTAGTATTTTTTCTTCTTAGGGTTATCGTAGAATATTCATTTCTCATCCCCAGTCACAATCCGATGTAAAAAATCCTTTCTTTGTTGCCTTTGAATCAGCTAATCGTCTTTCAACATCTCTCATGAGGCACCCAATCGCCTTTTGCTTCGTACGGAAACTGCTCCTTGCGTAACTCCTCCTAATGAGTCTGCGAGAGCTCCTCTTGCCTTCGACTCGGGATCTTCGTCGAGTAAATGCCTCCAGAGCGAGGCTTCTCTTCAGCGCCGGTCACCATTCTTGAAACGTCGAAACCAATCCCTACATGATTTATCTGTTGGAGCATTGTCACCATGAACTTCTACAAGCATTCGATGAGCTTCAGCTGCACTTTTCTTCCAATTAAAGCAGAAAACTAAAACCTCCCGCAAATGCTGCTTAGTTAACACTAAATTTGATATATTCAACACAGTAAAAACAAGGGTTTTGTATGAAACTCAAAGCGATATAAACTATATTATTGACAGATGTATAACCTCTCTGGAACCACCGAGATCAGCTGTCACTATGAAACATTCATAACAGCCAGAGACTTCTTTTGAAAACGGACCGAACTAATTTGTACTCGCAATACATTTGTCGGGGAAGATTTTTTATTGCTCCACAAATCTCAATGCGGAGATTGCTTTGCAATACGATTCTTCCTTTCCAAAATAAATACTCAAAGGTTAAACAGGACAAGATTTATTATGCAGCAAGTGATTGAATCGTAAACAATATATAACACCAGGTTGACAACCACAGGCGTTTAAATCTCTCTAAATGATGCCTTTTTCCTCGTTTGATTCACGACTTTGGGTAAGCTGGTTGTCGAGGTTGAAGAAGTTCTCTTCTTCGTCACAAGATGGTACCACTGGTGATAGATCCTGATGTAGCTAGATGATAGCGTTGTAGTACGGTCTCTCGGCGCGTGACTGCGCCTCGTGTCCTTGGATGGTGGAGTTAGTTCCACCGCTGATCGTACGAGGGCGCTTCGTGGCCTTTTGAAGCTCGAATTAATTCTGCTGTAGGCCGTAAGAGAGAGCCTCGTGGCTTTTCGAAGAGAGAATTTATCCAGTCACGGGTCGGACGTAGCTTCTTGGACATAGAATTATTCCCGCTGCCCTCGTGGCGTCTGATGATAGAAAATAATTCAGTCACAAGTCGGACGTAGCTTCTTGGACATAGAATTATTCCCGCTGCTCTCGTGGCGTCTGATGGTGGAAATACAGTCAGTCACAGGTCGGACGTTTCCGCAGAGCTGGGTTTCTTGGTTGAGGTTATATCGGACTCGATGTTCACTCGGCCAGTTAACCCGTCGTACTGATTTCAACGTCGTAGCTGTCGCCATAAGCTAAACTTTGACAACTGACGACGTTGGCGACGTAACACTGGGTCGAGGTTCGTCTATTGAGGTTCTCTCGAAGATTCTTAACAAATAGGCGACATACGCTTGGTGGTGCACGCGGCCCGTGTTTCCCGTGTAGTCTTCTAATGTGTACAATGTAGGAACTCTTTTCCGTCGTATGTAGAGACTCTCTTTTGGGGCGTGTGTATTTCGCCGGTCTTGGATCTTGAGTCTCTGATACATCGTCTTGACGACGGTATAAACAATATGGCGCTATTCGCTTTGGCGTGGCATCATGTATCTTTTATGTGTTAGATACATGCGGGAGTTCATCATACACGTAATAAGGTACGTGTTTCGTCGTATATGTAGAAAGGTACTTCTACACCTTCGAAGAATAGGTCTAGTAATTGTGTTCTTTCATTTGAAGCACATTTTATTAAAATAGACTCAGTCGTTCCTAAGATTCAACTTTTAAAATTCGAATCTACAATTTCTGTTACGGTTTGTATTTGTGGCATGTAGCAAAAAGAATATTCCAATATGGCGGACAAAAACGTCTTAAAGAAAACTGTCAATGCTGTAAAACATTAAATTTTAAGAGATGGAAAAATGAAATAACATGAAAAAAGTCGTCCTTTATAGTACGTGCGAAATGCAACGATCAAATAATTAAAATTCACAAACGTTTGCGTAATTTTAAAATGGCGCCCGCTCAAAGGCTGAATTATTCCCCCCCCCCAACCACAAAATTACGATACCTTACAATTACACATCAATATCCACTAATACGCGCTCTAAAATTTTGTCTATACTGCTCAATAAATATGAACTTCAGGTGAGAGGGTCATGTAAAATACCACAATAATACCATTTTCTTGCTCTTTTCATGACCAATAGAAAAAAGTCTAATTTTCTTAATTTTTTAGCTAATAATTGGTATACTTTGTATGACAAAATATTGATGTAGCAGATTGTTGCGTCTAAATCTCGAGAATCAACTTTTCAAGTCAATGTACAGAATGTTTCTTATGTTGTGACGATATACCTCTTGCAAGATTTATTATTGTCGTTCAACAATTTTGAAATATTTGTATTACTAATGTTTAAACACGTTTGAAAAATCATTTTACTTCATTTATTTTCAAACATTTTTGTCACAGGAAGCTTCTTTTTCTCATTCCATAAACAAAGTTAGACAGAAAATGACAGTCAAAATCAAGAACAGACTTCATATCTCTCTCAGTTCTTCATGAAGAATATGCGTTGAAGAAAAAAATTAGGCAAAGGGTTGTTGTTGTTTTTTTGTGCTTCAAAGATCTTGACGGGTCTAAGAGTATGTGACGTCATGAATGTAATATCGTTTGTACGCATAAATAAATTCTTCTCCGACACCCCTGAGCTAAGTCGTGTGAACCCTCTCGTATCACACGCGGGTGTCAACCAGCGCTCGACCGGAATCGACATCAACCACTCATTCATCTTCTTTTGTTTTCGTATTTGTAATGTCTTCCAATAATTTTGTTGCTCATTATTACTTTCTCATATACGTAGTATATAGAAAGTATTGTAATCGTGAAAAAAAATTCGAAAACGATATTTTTGGAGAACCCTGATTCCGAAAAAGTGGTTTTTGGCATAACGACCGTCCGTCTGTGCGCAGCGATTCTGAGTAAATGGATGAATCAATTTAATTCATATTTCGTATTTACGATAGATTTTACATAGATAGATCGATGCACGTGCTCTGATTTTGTTTTTGCTTTAAAACAAAGGGCACTTCACATGAATATCAAAGTACTCTTTTGAATATTTCTCAAAAATGGCTCGAATGATTTTTCTTAAATTTTCTGTACGTAAAGTAGAATTAGTATAATGCATTACATCCGCATTAGCTTTAGGTATTTCGCTTGAAAGTTTTTTCTATTGCAGTAAAATAATTTCTATCTGCTACATTTACGCATTTGTTTACTACTTCAAGAAGCTTGAATATTGTTTAACATGGATGAAGCAGAGGTAGAGTAAAATAATATTCTGAATATTTATGTTACTTTCAAATCTCTAATAAAAGACGTTAATAAGTTGAATTATTGACTGTGAGCCCGACGAAAATGTTAGATATACTTCATTTCTTTGGTCTTTTACGGAGCATAAAGAAGCCAAGAAACATCGATCACATGATTTTGTAAAAAAATATCCGTTTCGGTGGTTCCTGATTCCAAAAAAGCGCCGACGAGGATGGTTTTGAATCCAAAGTATAATTTTTCTATTATTTTTACGTCACCCTCTCAACCCCCCTTGCTAGAGGTGCAAAGGATGTCTTACCCCCACTGTGCTTATACTCAGATAGTCAAAAATATATGTATCAAGTTTAATTGAAATTTCTACTGGTACTTCACAGTTATGATGGGACACATACTTATCCCCTAAAGGGGGATGCGACCCGGGTCGGGGGTGGAAGTTGCGTACGGACCTGGGAGTCGAGGCGGGTGGTGCAGTGGATAGCACACCGGGTTCGAATCCCGGTCCGTCGCAGTTTTCACCTGAGGGCTGTTGCCGTTGCAAACACCCCTCCTCCACGAGTAGGTGCTCGGAAGTTATGAGTTAAACCATACTCATATCATTACAACCACCCTTTTACCCCATTAGGGGTGAATTTTTTGTAAAATACTTTCTTATCGGATGTCTATACTCTAAAAAAAATAACTTATCTGCCAAATTTCAAGATTGTAGGCTTTGTAGTTTCTAAGATTTCGTGATTAGTCAGTATTTCGCTATTTGAATACTCACATACATCGAGCTCTTCCAAATTTTATCAAAATGAATTATCATCAGTAGCGTTCTCCTGGAATATTTCATTGTCATCACACTCAACTCTTATCAAAACTTCGAAAGAAAAGAACGCGCCGATCCGAACGCAAATGAAACGCCTGCGCCATGTTGGACGCTTTCGCGTTTCTTCTTTCCCTTCATCGGTCACTCAACGTAAACCTAAGATGACGGAATCTCCCCAGTGTCTCTGTGGCTGACGAAGTCAAAATACGAAACAGTTTCTACGAATCAGAGTGACTTTTATGTGTTTTTTATTATCTTATAAAATATATGTAAAACGGAACTCTTCAAAATAATTCGGAAAAAACTTTCTTGTAGTTCTTAAAATGTTTTAGTGATAGCGATAAAAATACTTTAAAAAACATCTTAAAATTTCTCAGATATTTAAGAAATTATTCTGTTTTTGGTTTACGTTCTTCGACAGAAGGAAATTTTGACTTTTGTACTTTTCACCGCTGTCTAATTTAATCCGGGTTTGGTACAGGCACTTGGAGACCAGATGTGACTTTGTTCACGTTTTCTTACTTCCAAAGATTGACAATATTCAGAGAGCGTTTTATGTTTCGTAATTTACCGTTGGAAAGAGCAGGCAGAGAAGAAAGGGCTATATCACATAATCCTATTTAGTTGTTCCATACCACGCTAAATTACACAATAAAATATATAAAAGGAAAATACGTTAAAAAGACTGTTGGCATTTATTCGAACTCATTTATTTTATAAATAATTCTTCAATATCAGAACCTTTTTCTTTTAGAGAAAGAAATTGAAGTACTATATCCTTCTAGAGATTATCTGTAAACATCAGTTTAATTCTCAAAAACATATATCAAGTTCAGCCTGATCTCAGCACTGGGGACAAACCTATATATTGATAGCAATCACAAGATCACTTCCAGTGACATCAATTTTTCTTATTGGATTTATTTATATCTTCTCCCTTAAAACGAGCGTTCCTATCATTAACTTAGGGAACAAGTAAAATGTTACCTTAGCATGTTAGGGATTCTAATGTCAAATAATCATATCAGTAAATATTACTACAAACAAAACAAAGAATTGTATGAAGAATTTATCGTTTTAAGCACAAATAAAACAGAAAAATTTGTTTTTGTAAGTTGCCCTTGAAAAAATACCTTTTTTCTATTTTTCCTGCAGTCGTTTTAATCACGTATCTAAAAACTGTAAAATATTTGTTGAATTCACCAAAAGCGTCGATCTGGGGTTTTTGTATCTGTCTCAATAAACGGCTATAAGATTTCTTTCCGTGAAATATTCGCAAATATCCGTTTGCTTCGAGAAACTTAAAATGTATTTAAAGAATCATTGAGGGCGATCTAGACAATATCAGAGAAAGTGTAGTAGGTAATTGGTCAGTTTAATCGATATTTCGGTATTGTTTATCTGTAATGTTTTCTTTTTCAAAATCATATGTACCTCTCCATCAAGACTAAAGTTGGCCTTCTTGTAAGGACATGCTAGTACTACACCAATCAGGAGGCTCCAAGAGAGAAAACAAAGCGTCTTCATGACTTCGGTGCACAGAAATCCTGTTGAAAAAGAAAATAATTAACATATAGTTTTTATAAAAATCTTTTATGAACTAATATGTATCTTAGTGTAAATTCCAAAAATATATTTCTTTTTTAGTGGAAACGTCTTGTTCCTTTGAAAACTGATGTGTGACAACAGGTCACAAGTGTAGAAGATGTAACTTCATTAGACTCTTCCAAAACTTATCACAGTGGTGGATATCTATAGTGATCAATATAGACTGTATGTAGTGTAGTTTATGGGTTTTTTACCTCAGTCTTCTAGTTACTCATTGTCTCTTAGTTTGAATGATATATAACCTCTAAATATTTTAGAAAATATCCAATTCGATGTGATTGTGTGTGTGTTATGTTGATAGTGTATTTTGACGCGTCATAGGATGTGTACGAATATTAATGAAAATTGAGAAATTATATTAAAAAAATAAATATCACACTTGATGCCAAGGTTTTCGTGTTGTAGATAATTTTTTTGTGTTTTCTGTAATTTGTATGTTTTTTTTGTTCCAAGAATTCTAAAGAAGAGGATGACACACGTTCTACATTTATAAAATTCCTCACTTTCATGTATCTTCTTATATATATATATATATATATATATATATATATATATATATATATATATATATATATAT
>NNCF01126096.1:385313-402927 GCA_002313205.1 Laupala kohalensis | reverse complement strand
GTATATATATATATATATATATATATATATATATATATATATATATATATATATATATTTTAAATTTCAGTCCTTTCTAGATATATTGATTTGAAAACCGGCAATTAAAGGAAATATAATCCTTTGAAGTTCGTAAAATTTAAAGGATCGATGGTCTAATTTTGATAACATCTAGAACATTTTGATAATATCTGTGAGGACAGACACTATTCTATGTGTAGTTTAATTTGGTTTACGAAATAATATTTATAAATCCAGTGATTTTAGTTCTCCCTGGTTGAACTGTTTTATTGATGCTGTAGATTTTAGACACGTGAATTAGTAAAACTCACACAACGGAAGTGATTCTTTCTGAAATAATACTCTGCGCTGTTAAGTTTACCTGAATAAGTCGAAAATCCCATCATTTATTAGTATGAGTTTTTCAATAAGAGGCACTAAAAATGATCAAGTTAGAATGTTTTATAATATGTGAAAATGTAGAATATGCGAAGAAACGTAAAAATAGAAAAAGAGAGATGACATTTTCTTCTTGTCAATCGGTGAAGACGTTCCCAAACGTCTCGACCCAGACACACACACACCCTTCGCACCCTTCGCACCCTTCGCACCCTTCGCACCCTTCGCACCCTTCGCACCCTTCGCACCCTTCGCACCCTTCGCACCCTTCGCACCCTTCGCACCCTTCGCACCCTTCGCACCCTTCGCACCCTTCGCACCCTTCGCACCCTTCGCACCCTTCGCACCCTTCGCACCCTTCGCACCCTTCGCACCCTTCGCACCCTTCGCACCCTTCGCACCCTTCGCACCCTTCGCACCCTTCGCACCCTTCGCACCCTTCGCACCCTTCGCACCCTTCGCACCCTTCGCACCCTTCGCACCCTTCGCACCCTTCGCACCCTTCGCACCCTTCGCACCCTTCGCACCCTTCGCACCCTTCGCACCCTTCGCACCCTTCGCACCCTTCGCACCCTTCGCACCCTTCGCACCCTTCGCACCCTTCGCACCCTTCGCACCCTTCGCACCCTTCGCACCCTTCGCACCCTTCGCACCCTTCGCACCCTTCGCACCCTTCGCACCCTTCGCACCCTTCGCACCCTTCGCACCCTTCGCACCCTTCGCACCCTTCGCACCCTTCGCACCCTTCGCACCCTTCGCACCCTTCGCACCCTTCGCACCCTTCGCACCCTTCGCACCCTTCGCACCCTTCGCACCCTTCGCACCCTTCGCACCCTTCGCACCCTTCGCACCCTTCGCACCCTTCGCACCCTTCGCACCCTTCGCGGTCGGAATATGATTCGCCTTCTGGATATTTCTTAGTGCTAACTATCTTTTTTACCGCACATGTAAAATACAAAAAATTGTTTTATTTTGGATTCTGCGGAAAATTTCAAGAAAAATGGTACTAAACAATAGCCATTTTCAAGCACACTCCCTTTCCCTTTATTTTATACACAGAAGATTAAACTGCTGTTGTCAACATCAATATAAGATGCATGAGAATCGTTGCTTTTCTCACTGTAATGTTAGTTTGCGTACTATATAGATAAGAGTATGAGAAAGCGTGTGCACTGGTTTTGCAAACTGGTTTGAATATGAAGTTAAAGGACATAAAAGAGAGATAAAATTGTAAAACATACCTAAATTTTTGGAATATGACTTGATAGTGAGTCAAATCGAAGGGTTTCTTTTCTTTGGGTGGGGAGAAAGTCTCGCCAATTTATGGGAGGTGGTTTGCGTCATAAGGTTAAGGGGGCTGGGTACCTCTGTTCACTTTCCTCTTGCCCCTCCCATAAATAAATCCTTCGTGCGCCCGTGACCTTAAGAGATTGAAGTAAGAACCAAAAGACCGAAGTAACAAAATACCACATGTAGCACTTGCTGTTTGTTATAAGTACAGATAGATATTTTGCAAAGAATATATTATTTAATTAATACAATTTTTCTTCCTTACTATGTAGGGGATTTCATTTTGTATTTTCATCAACTATGGTGTAATTCAACGCAGCACGATTGGTATAAAAAGGTTGTAAATCAGTTTAATTTGTTTTTCTTGTTGATACGTCGAATATACAAAAGACGTTGATGCAAAAAAAACAAAAACAAAAGAAAACAAAAAACGATGCGGGATGAAGAATAACAACAATCTTAATCGATATGACACGAAATATTGTGTAAGAACGAATGTCAAGGCTTTGCATAAGAGGGGAGGTGTTCAAATGATTCAGTCACAGTTGATTGATTTCTTTGCTTTCTCGGTACGTCACGATGTGATGGATTGGATAGGTTCAAAATTTATGCTCGGGACAGGGTTGTTGTTTTTTTTGGTGGTGTGTGTGTGTGTGTGTGTGGAGGAGTGATGGGGGNAGATGTGTATAAGAGACAGGGGGAGGAGTGAGGGGGGGGGGGAGGGAAATAAAAGGACTTTTTGTTCCTGCACATTCCTTTGTTACTCGATACTAGTTTTTTGATTCTGTGAAAAAAAACCACTTCCATCCTTCGTGATATAACTTAGTGCGGAGAAGTCGTGTCGGAATTTACATCGGTAGCTCTGACGTGTGTTTCTGACACTTTAATGGAGTGCAAATCAGATGGGAGTACATTGAGAGATTCATTCTATTGCGTCCAGTTCTCTCCATTTTCTTATTTTAGTTGTATTGAAAGTGCTATGGCATACGAAGGCAGAATCGCAACTTCTGAGAGAACTCGCTGATGCGTCGATTCCCACTCGTCTCCTTGTTGTAAAATATAATTTTATGGAGGAAGTACTTTTTACCCTCGAGTTTCGTGAAATAAAATTAATGTCCTCGATTAGCACTGGTGCACAAGAATTGAGTTTTCAGGAGAAATGAGGAATAAATCTCCTTTAAAAAAACTTCATAACGCGTGATGAGTCGTGGGTGATGACGTCCACACCCGAGGGGAGGTGGATACCTCCGAAACACGCCAAAATCGCTCGATTGAAGATAATGATGATAAATTTATTTATTGTCAAAAAAGCAAAAGTTACAAACTGCGTCATGTGACCACGTGGAGGACAATAAACTAATTTACTCTCCGGAAGCAAGCAAGGGACGTATTCCATCAATTCCGATCAAGGGTTCTAAGGCAGAGGCGGATTCAAAAAATTTCAGCAAAACTTCCTAGATAAGATAAAAATTAGCTGCGAATTATAATACATATATAATGTCAATATGTTTGTAATTTAACGCAAATATGTTTGTAAATTTACATGTACAAGTTATTATCTAACTATAGATTATTCTGAGTATAGTGTATAAAAATCATAAGAGTTGAAAAAACACTAAATTTACGATTTATTGTTACAATAAACACGTCCCTAGACAAAGCCTAGAGAACCTGTATAAGAAATCCGCCTCTACCCGAAGGATAAAACGGAGAAAAACCCGGGCCAGGATGGGGCTACAGAATTAATGTACACAACCGTGCCAAAGTTGAGTACACATAAAACTAAATTAATATGAGCCGTAAGACAACACAATCATGCAAGAAAATAGTTTTTGAAATTGTTATAAGTTATTTAAAAAGATCATTTTTCAGTTCATGTTTTATGGTATGCGTCATTACGAATTCATTCCACGTGATTACACTGTAAAAAGTTTAATTTGTAAATAAATACTTTAATTAAAAATTTTGGATACAAAATGTTTAGGACTATGTGGATGACCACGCAGTTAAAAAGTACTTTGCTCGTTAGAAGCAAGGAAGAGACCATCCCTTCAATTCCGAATCCTAAGGCAGACGCAGATTTAATATTTCTGCACCCCAAGACAAAAGTATGAAACACGCTCCTGAATAAGAACAAAAATCAAGTTCTTAATGGTATCATGGTGGGTGGACAAATATTGTTGAAAACATTTTTCAGACTTCGCCGTCGTTTTTCTACTCACTCGAACCCGTGACGATGTCTGGAGGCTGCAGGTGAAACATGTGTACTCTCCAGAAACAAAAAATAGTTACCTGCTTTCTTTTTTTTTAATAGATACAGATTACGAACAAATTGTTATATTCAATAGATTTAGAAACAAATACGTACAATCACATCTTTAAATTCTTCCGAAAATTTTGCTAAAAAATTGTAACAATTAAAACCACTGAAAATCCGAGATTTATAATAACAATAATATTGGTTTGTTTAATTTATTTTGGCCGCCGTGTCTGCCGACAGTGTTACTGCAAAGCTCTAATACAAATGTTATTATTTGCTAATATATACTACATATGTATAATATAAATGTTCTAATGCAAAAGTTCATATGTTCAAAATACTAATCTCTATTGTCTTTGCCCTTTTCTTTTTATTGCGCTGCGAAATCCCAACAAAGTTCCCGTCGGTGCCGCGTGAGGGCGGGCGCTAACCTGTTCTTTCCATTTCTCTAATTCTTCCATAGTTTATTTCATTTTCTCCCCTTCTTCTCTTCAACTACTCTTGTTTTAAAATGTCACGTAGATCCCGTATTTCTGAAACGTAAATTTTTAATTCCTCATTTAATTTCCTATTTGTTACAAATTCCGCTTTACCATCCAAATTATAAATCTTCCTCTTTCCTCCCTATACAAAGTACATTCCCACAAAACACGTTTCACTGTCTGATCTTCTTNTTATACACATCACAAATACACTTTGCATCCTCTCGTAGATCTCTGTCTCTCAGGTAAACGAATCACTATAGCATTAATGATACTGTATCCTCTATGCCCCAACCTAGAACGCCCGTGAGTAAAAACCACCTCTACCCGAAAGAAAACCGGAGCAAAACTCGGTCCTGGGTGGATTACAGAGTTTGATAGAGTCTGAGAGAGAAGGGAGAGATCTGTAGTTAGGGGAAACGGAACTATGTTGACGCTCCACCACGTGCGATGATCCTTACTCAAGAGTGTCTTGCCAAACATGGCGATATTGAGTCTTAGGCAACCGACGAATTCATTTTGACTTTGCACTTGGCTGTCTTTGTTTTATGTCCGAAGTTAAAATCCACCCGGGAAGGATATTAAAGTTTTCAGTCAGTTGAAGAAATCAGTGAAAAATCGTCGCAGGAAGACCACGTGATAACAGAAGAACGGGAAGAATTAATAATGTTTATATTGGTTTATATTTCATTGTATAAATGAAAATAAAATAAGAGGAAATTCGATTTTAATAACGGTAGAAGGATTTTTTGTATAATTGCCATTAATTTCTCGATTCTTAAGGATTCTATCAACGGAACGAATTAAGTACGAATCGATCCAGTATCTGATTCACTTAAATCTATCAAAGTTTCCTCTTTTTGCGCTACCGTTTATGAGTTGAGGCCAACAGTATGCCCTTGAGTAAAGCGTCAGATATTGTCGCAGTATTTCGGAATAGATTTTCTGAACTCAACAATTAAACCTCGAAAAGAAATTCATTTTTAAAGAATTTAAAATACTTGATATTCATCCCATAACCGTAAAGTAAAAACACTCCTGAATTTTCTCATCACTGTGCCATCATCAATTTCAATGGTTTTAGGCATACCTAATTTTAACTTGATCCTCTAAGAACACAAATGTGGATTTGAAGGGTGCACTTTTATTTGAAATTGATTTTAGGTTCATGGAAGATTTGAATTGATGCTAATTTTATTATTTTGACTTGTTTTTCCATCCTATTCTGTGCCATATTTTTTTTTTGCGTTGCAACTGAGTTTGTTTCTGTTTAGATCGCATGATTGTTTAAGGAAATTTGAAATTAGACGACGGTTGTTTTAGACGAAATTGAGTTCTATAAATTACCGAGGTTACTTCGGATTGGAAAGCAAAAACCCTTGGCGACATTGGAATTTCCTATATTGACCTTTGGGTGGTGCCCAGCATCTTCGGTGCTCCGAGTAGGCTCCCAGTATCAACATTGGACAGTGTTGGACTAAAACCCGTTACAGTGCATCTGTCCACGCAGATCCACGCAGACGCAATCAGATTAGAGTCGAATTATGGAATCTCTCTTTCCTGTAAGAGAAGAGTATTGAGATTTCACTCACGTTTGGCGCCATTGTATGCATTAATCTTATCCCAGGGTTCTCTCTGGTTATCCTTCGGGTAGAGGCGGATTTTTTAAACAGGATCTGTAGTCTCTCGCCTAGGGGCGGTTTGTATTGAAATAATAAATCTGAAAAATAGTTATTTTAATAGTTATGGTTTATGAACAATATTTTACGAATAATATACAGTTCAATAATAACGAGCATATTCTTCTCTTTTTTTGTTGGTATTCTGTTAATATTGTTTTGTCGGGGAAGAGATTTTTTATTACTTCAAAAGTCTCGGTACGGAGACTTGTTTCGCAATAAGATTCCTCCTCTTCAAAATAAATATCCAAGGTTATGCAGGACAAGGTTTATTATGCAGTTTGAATGTAAACAAATAATTGAACGTAAACAGATAATAAATACCAACACACCAGGGTGACAACAACAGGTATGAAAGTTATATGAACAGTTCCTTTTTGTACGACTCACGACTTTGAATAATTTGGTCGTTGTGGTTATGGAACTTCTCCTGCCCGTCGCGAGGTGGCGCTTCTGTTGCGTAGTCCTGCCGTGGCTAGATGATAGCGTAGGAGTACGAGGTTCGGTCGCTTGCCGTGAGATGGCGCTTCCGTCCAAGTTTCTGCGGATATCGTGAGAGGGCGTCTCGTGGCCTCTGAAGATAGTATTCTGCCGCAGATCGGGCTATTGCGCAGAGTTGGATTTCTTGGTTGAAGTTATTATCGGAGACGATGTTCACTCATCAAGAGAATCCGTCGTACTGATTTCTCAGTCGTTGCTGTTGCTATAAACTAAACTTTGACAGCTGACGACGTTAACGACGTAACACAGCGTCGAGGTTCGTCTATTGAAGCTTTCTCGAAGCTTCTTAATAAACCGACCTGAGTTCTCGAAGTTTCTTAATAAATAGGCGACATACGCTTGATGATGCATGCGACGCGTGCGTTTCATGGAGTCTTCTAATGTTTACAATTTGCGTCGTATGTAGAGACTCTCTTGCGGACGGTGTGTATTATTCTGGCCTTGGATCTAGAATCTCTGAGTCCTTCGTCTTGACGACGGCATAAACAACATGGCGTGTAATGCCTCGGCGTAACAACATGCATCTCTTATGTGTTAATGCATGAGGGAGTTTCATCCTATACGTAGTAAGGTACGTGTTTCGCCGTATATGTAGTAAGGCACGTCTACAATTGTAACACGTAGCTAATTATTTTTGTTCTAATATTAGGAGTAAAGTGAAGCTGAAATGTTTAATTCCGCCCCTGTCTCATCGTCCTTGATTGCAATTGATGGCATGGTCCCTTGTTTGCTTCCGGAGAGTAAATTAGCTTATTGTCATCCACGTGGTCATACGAACTTTGTAAATGATTAAAAATAAATAAATTTATGATTATTATAATTAAATTTATTATTAGGCAGTGTGGAAAGATATTATTATTAGGCAGTGCTAAAACATTTGTTTCATTATTTTAAATAGTGGTAGTAATGATAGGTTTTTTTTGTAGGGCTTTAGGGCTCGTCTACATCGAGGTCATTAGAGCCCGTAGTAATGATAAGTCGAGGAAGAAGTTTTTCTGACTTTTCAGTTCGGACACGAAGCTTCTCACTATGTTCCAGTGTTCGTTTAGGGGGAAGTTTTGAAGATGAACTTTTTTGCCCCGCCAAGGTGTACTGGATTTTTGCTAGATAATATTAGCACTTAAGCACCAATTTGCCATACTGGTTTCTCAACATTACGCATGGATCTGAACTCTCTATCAATTCGAAACTATTATGTCGTTTGAAAGTTTAAATGAAATACAATAGAAACGAGTTGATGACTCCGAATACATTTTTATTATAAACTCACAACTACCCACTCGGAGAGTGAAGGTTGCATTGTCTTTGGCCTCTGATGAATCGGCCCCCTGCATATGAGGCGAAAGAGGCAGAAGTCACGTGGGCGTCGTGTACGAGGTTTGAGTGGTGCAGTTGACAGCGCACCAGCCGCCAAAGTGGGAGATCCTGGGTTTCAGTCAAAATTTTTACCTGACGGTTGACAATGTACATTTAAATTATTTCACAAAATTTAGAAATTAATAAATTTAGAATAATAATATTTATTTACTAACTAAGAAACTGATCTGATACGATATGATAATATGCAGTACATCATGATGCACGATAAATACATTAAAATGTTAATGATGTATTAACAAATACATAATAAATTTAAGACTTGGAAAAATGAATCCCAGCGTGAAAGGATTCATCGACGTAAATTGAATTAAAATAGTTGATAAGGCAGCCATATCAATGGTATATAATATTAATGAGAGAATGGTAAAATGTTTTCTAGACATTAAAAATTTTAATATTTGGGATTTTTTGAATTTTAATGACTAATTCGAGGGATTGTAACTAAGCTATGAGGGAATGTATAAGTGTTATATATGTGTGTGTGTACGAAGAATCATTATATTTATCTACGTGGTAAAAAAGAGTGTAGTATTATTAAAGAAGACCACCCTCGTATGAATACGTAAGAGGTAATGAAACATGATGAGATGACACGAGACCCAATTGAACTCTTCTTCACACGACGCTTCCGAGAATTGTTATTAACGCAGTGCGAATTATGGTAACGACAGTGAGAAGGTAACACACGTGTTATGTTTCTTTTATCATCTTAATTATACGAAAAACAATACATAAAAATACCCATGTCATGTAATTTCAACGGAAATAAAACTTATCACAATATTGAAAAGTAGGAGAATTTTCCTACAAAATTAATTTTAACATTTTCTGATCTTTTTGCAACACATTTTTTGTTCATTAAAAATTTTAAATTTAGTTTTTATAAAACAGGACAGTTATCTAGCTGATGTCAATATTCGGTTTAAGTTGCAGTATTAGTTCTTATTTTCTTTAAATAAATGGTTTGCAGAAGAATTTCAAAGATGTATCTCTTTTTAGGTTCTACCTAAACAAAACCATGATTAAATTTTTCTTTCTGTAAGTCGTTGTAGAATATANATATATATATATATATATATATATATATATATATATATATATATATATATATATATATTGCTTTTTATTACTTAAGTGTTTATTTGTGTGTAACATTTTATTTAAGAGGAATCTTGAGTATATGTAATTTTCTTCCGATAAATGATTTCTTCTAATCGCCAAAGTGATGTGGCAACTCGTTTTTCCCTCACGAATAAAAAAATTTAGTGGTTGTATATTGCAGCTCCATTTCATTAAAAAGGAAGAATTTAACGTATTTTCATTGTTTGCGTAATTAAATTTAGGTCGAAAAATTAATTTATTCTCTTCTTTTAAGCCACGGTTTACACCACGGCACATTAATAAATTTATTGTCAAAAAACAGTACAGACTGCTTTGACCACGTGGAGGACAATAAACTAATTTACTCTCCGGAAGCAAGCGAGGGACGTATTCCATCAATTCCGATCAACGGCCCTAAGGCCGATTCAAAAATTTCAGCAAAACTTCCTAGATAAGATAAAAAGTTAGCTGCGAGTTATAATACATATATAATGTCAATATGTTTGTAATTTAACGCAAATATGTTTGTAAATTTACATGTACAAGTTATTATCGAACTATAGATTATTCTGAGTATAGTGTTTAAAAAATCATAAGAGTTGAACAAACACTAAATTCACGATTTATTGTTACAATAAACACGCCCCTAGACCAAGCCTAGAGAACCTGTATAAGAAATCCGCCTCTACCCATACGAAAAACGGAGAAAAACCCGGGCCAGAATGGGGCTACAGAATTAATGTACACAACCGTGCAAAGTTGAGTACACATAAAACTAAATTAATATAAGCCATACGGCTACACAACCATGCAAGAAAATAGTTTTTGAAATTGTTATAAGTTATTTAAAAGGGCTACAGCAATGGCGTGATAAAGTACAAGACGAATTTAACTTTTAAAATCAATAAATTCTGTTACATTGTAGAAGCACTGGTGCAGGAGGTAGTTCTTAACCGCGGATTTGAAGATATTCAATTTCATAAAGTCTTTTATATTTTTGGGCAGGGAGTTATATAGAACGATTCCCGAATGATGCGGTCCTTTTTGGCAAAGAGTGGTTGACACTCTAGGGCGTTGAATATTATTCCTATTGCGAGTATTGTGTTCGTGAACGAGACTGTTTCATATAAAGCAAGGGTGGTGCTTCAGTAATTCGGTCTTAACAAACAAGACCGTTTCATAAATATAAATGCAGCGAGGTGTTAAGATATTTAATTCCTTGAATAAAGGTTTACAAGAGTTTCGGGGGTGAGATTTACAAATTATCCGAACTATCCTCTTCTGAATTCTGAAAGTTTGAATACTCTGACCGGAATTACCCCAGAAGGTAATGCCGTAACGTAAATGGGAGTAAACGTTTGCAAAATATACGCAACGGGAAATACGTGGACTAACTGCGTTAACTAAGATTCGGAATGCGTAACACAATTTGCTTAATTGGGAATTAAGATTGTCAATGTGACAATTCCATTTGAGGTTGTCTTGAATATGGAGACCTAAGAATTTTGTATTTGTAACAGTTTTTAATTGTGTTCCGTTTAAAGAAAGAGAAACCTGGGGTAAAGATTTTGTGATACTATTGTGAAATGACATAGACACTGTTTTGTCAGTGTTTACAATGAGACGATTTGCATGGAACCAAGTCGAAAGGTTAGACAAAACTTTTTGAGCATTGGCGTGTTTACATAGTAAATTAGTGTCATCAGCAAAAAGAACCATTTTGCAATCTGATGTGGATGATGACATGTCGTTCACATACAATAAAAAGAGTATAGGGCCGAGAATTGATCCTTGGGGTACTCCGCAAGTAAGTGGCTTTGTTTCTGAAAGACAACGCTCAAGTATTTTATTTTTAGTATAGGATATTTCTACTTGTTGATATCTATCTTTTAAATAAGAAGTTAGCCATTGATGTGGAAGTCCACGAATGCCTAAAGAATGCAATTTGGTAAGGAGAATTCCGTGATCGATGACATCGAATGCTTTGGATAAGTCAAGAAAAACACCCTGAGGATTTTCTCCACTGTCTAGAGATGTGGTAACATCGTTTAAGAAGGAAAATATGGCGCTTGTAGTGGAAAAGGATTTCCTAAAACCGTGTTGATCGTCAGAGAGAATGTTATATTTTGATAAAAAATCTAGAAGACGCTTATAGAACAATTTTTCTAGGATTTTTGAGAAAGTGGGTAGTAGAGATATTGGTCGGTAATTTCCAATATTAAGTTTGTTTCCTTTCTTGTGTAAAGGTTTCACTTTAGCTCTCTTAAATATGTTGGGAAACACCCCTTCCGATAAAGAACTATTAAAAATATTTACGAGTGGATTTAATATAGCGTGGGACGAAGATTTAACAATAAACTCAGGTATATCATCTATGCCTCTTGAAAATTTGTTTTTTAATGAGCTGATGATTCCCATGACTTCACTGGCGTTAGTTTCGGAAGTGAACATAGAATTGGGTACGTGGGTGGATATAATTGGAGGACACTGATTTGGATATATTGAGTTCGTTATTTTACCAACTTCTGAGAAGTGAGAATTAAACAAATTTGCGATGTCCTGAGGATTGGTTACGATTTTGCCATCGTTTAGTAAAGAAACATTTTTTTCGCGGTTTTCAGAAGTTGACGTGTAATTTTTAACAATATTCCACGGGGCTTTCATCCGGTTGTTCGATTTTAATATATGCCTGTCGTTTTCCATGACTTTAGCTGCATAGACTACTTTTCGAAGAATAACCTTATATTTACGAAAATAATTATGGAATTCGGGTGGTTGGTTATAGCGTTTTGAAAGAAATATAAACGGCGTTTGTTTTTTAAAGAAATCCTTATCCCGTGGGTGATCCATCTATTGTATTTCTTTGTGTTAATTAACTTGCGTTTGTTGGGAAAACTAGAGTTGTAATGTATTAGGAATGTTGAGATAAATACATTGAATTTGTCGTCGGTGTTTTGGCAATTGTAAACATCTTTCCATGTTTCTTCACGCAAATAATTTATAAATATGGATTTATTTATGTCATTAAACTCTCTTGTAAATTTGTAGAGGATTTTAAGTAGTTTTAGTTTATTATTAATAGTCAATACTTGAGCAAGGTGATCACTGTAACTTCACTGTAAAATAATAAAACAGTAACTTCCCATTTTGTTATTTTCAATTCTTACTTTAAACTTTTATATATCAAAGTGAATACAGTTACTGATACACAATTGTTCTAAGTTCGTGATACAGCTGAAAAGAAACCAATTAACACTCCCATAGCACTCTGGATAATATCTTTTTCTTCCTGCAATGGCGCTGCTCCCCGGGTCGGACACGGTCCTCATCGATGAGCTGCCTCCAACCTACGTAGTTCAATGTGAGATACAACATCAGTGGAGTTCATACAGTTCTTTGTTGTACCTGTATTCTACACAGACAGGTCTTAGGATTCTCCTCTCCAAGGTCACCCGAGTGTTTTCAGTTTCCTGAGTTAATATTCAGGCTTCACATCCGTAGCTTCAGATCGTTATCATGACTTTGAAGAGGTTGATTTTAGTTTTCCTACTCAGTGCTTTTTGCTTCATCACATCCTCTAATGTTTTATTAGCATTTATTACTCTTCCCTTAATTTCTACAGTTTCGTTATTTGATTGTAACATCTGGATAAGATCATTTAGTGTAAATGACCTTAGAATCTTTTGTTACTTATTATTACAACTAATATTATTTATTCACTCAGAAAATTTTACAAACTAAAATCCTACAGAGGTAAATTAATTACCTGTACGCGGGTGTTGTACAAAAAAATTACACACTCCCAGCAAATTTTTTTCTGTACATTGTGACTTAATTTCGAATCTTTAAAGTAATAAATTTGTACCCTTTTTTCATTATTCGATGATTATATTTAATTCTGAGGTACCAGAGTTCAGTCTCGCAATAGTTTTCATTCGACCCATAGACCGTTAATCAGAAATTCCAGAACTCTCTATAATTAGTAAAATGTATATTTTGTAATACTAACTATACGTTTGGAAAATATATAAATAGTTTTTTAATTATTAATTTCGCTTTTCCATGACTAATCGATTTATTTAAGAATAACAGTTCTACATTTAATATTGCACCTTATAGAAAAGGAAAGTATAAGAACGTACACATAATTTCTATTCTGTTCTTGAATGTAAATCTAGCTGAATAAGAACCAACATCAAAATGATTTCGATCTTTACCCTCGCATTTTAAAACACAGAAATTCCATCATAAAACAAATTAACGACACAGTTAATCCTACTGCAAACACTAAAAAACCTTCCTCAAGATGATTCAATGAAATTACTTTTCTTGACTTATCATCTGCCTTGCGTTCTTTGTTTGAGTTATCGAGCCATAACTCATAAAAATGTTTTCTCTCCGTAACCCCAGCTTCTACTAATTGTTGAATATATTTGTTGATTATCGGTTTTTGTACCCAACCTTTCCGGAGAGGAAATGAAACATACGCAGGAGACAAAATACATTCTTTTACAACATGTCGAAACTGCATAACTATTGATCGCAAAAATGTGTATGAATCAGCCAAAGCTGCACTGGAATTATCAATTAAGATTGATTCAATTCTGTCATAAAATTCGTGTTTCGGAAATGACTTATACTTCTTCCATAGATCATATGTTATATCTTCATTGTCAATAGCCTTGAAAAGCAAATCACGGATGTCTGGATGAACAAAGATTTGCTCGAAACTAGCGTTGATTTGCAGAAGCGTGTCGATTTTTTGGACTCGCTTTTGTACCGTAAGGTTGCTGGTGAAACATCCCGAAAAAGCGCGCAGAATTATGAGACTGAATACGCTCACCCAAATCATGATTCGAGGTGTTGACATATTCACTCCACTCGGAAGTAGAATATTTGCAACATCGGTAACAACAATATCTATGGGTTGTTTAGAAGTAACTTTTATAACAAATACGAACACTAGGAAAGAGAATCCACAGGCAATCCACACGTCTAAATCCAATGAATGAAATATGCTTATTTTTGTCAATGGAGCTTCAGCGACTGAAACACAGATGTCATCTCGTCCGTGTGGATATGTGAAATCAACAATGTCTAGGAGATCCGTTTGTATATGCATTTCTTCTCCCAGAATATCGAAAGTTTGAACTGTTTGTCTGATATCTTGGGCTTCTTCCGATAAGCGTGCGGGAAGAATTACGTTTATATTATGAAGATTTCTTGTATATTTAGCTATTTCGTAAATTATTTTAAAATCCCGGCCTGTTATCTCAACTTTTTTACCAACATCCCAAAAACTTCCTGTTCTCGTCAAATAGGGTATTGCACACCGCATTTCCAGCGAAGTGTTTCCGTTTTCCAACAGCTGAGTTTTATTAGAAAAGTCCATGATCTCTTCCAGTAGGACGCTCTCTCTTCCCAAGTCAGAAATGAGATGAGGGTTCACGGCAANGTTATATCAACTTTTTTACCAATATTCCTATAACTTCCTGTTCTCATCTCCCGGGGTATTGCACACCGCATTTCCAGCGAAGTGTTTCCGGGTTCCAACAGTTGAATTTTATTAGAATAGTCCATGATGTCTTCCAGTAGTTCGCTCTCTCTTCCCGAGTCAGACATGAGATGAGGGTTCACGGCAAGCGAAGGAGTCGCCAAGAACAAACACAAAAGTTTCAATTGAAAACTCATTACACACGTTCTTCGTCACAAACGTCGTATTAGAATTGTTTTTAATGTCTTATGTTAATTCCAACCAATACCGACCCTTACTTTCAAGACGTCACTAACGTAATATTCACAGACATGGGTATTTTTCAAAACGTATTTCAATTTTGCTTACAAGAAACATCTTAAAAGAAGAATCATTTACAAAGTCAGGTTTCATCCCGTTTTGTTGTTAGCAATGATTAGTAATTAGCTTAATTTCAAAACGTTGTTACTCAAGTAAGTTGTGACAGCGGAGAGGATAAGAAATATTAAAATAAAATTCCTTTAGCTATCAAAATGCGTAAACACGGAACGTCATTAAGTCTTTTTAGAACGAGAGTTCGGAATAGTTTCGCCATTCTACAAATATCGATCTCTTTGCCGTACGGCAGTTGCCCTTGATTATTCTTGCGAGGAAAAGGCAAATTCATTGTAAATNGACACCAAACTATTTTACTCTCTGAAAGCAAGCAAGGGGTCATCCCTTCAATTCCGATTAAGGGTCGTACGGCAGTTGCCCTTGATTATTCTTGCGTGGAAAATGCAAATTCATGGTAAACGTCACATTCCCATATAATAAGTTTGAGAATGGGTAGCTGCTTGCTATAATGTCTACAGGATATCGGTAAATACTTATTATTATACTATAAATGGGAGAAAGCATTTACACAATATACAAAGCGTGAAACCAGTAGTTTCACAACATTAACTAAGATTCGGAGTTCACAACAGAATTCGATTAATTCGAAATTATTTTTGTGAACCACGCTTTGCCAAAAAGGGTCGTATCATTCGGGAATCGTTCTATAGAATTCCCTGCTCAAAAATATAAAAGATATTATTAAATTGAATCTCTTCAAATCCGCCGTTAAAAGCTACCTACTGCATCAGTGCTTCTACTCTGTGAAAAGATTGATTGATTTTAATAAAAATTAAAGCCGTCTCTTCCTTTTTCACGCCATTGTTGTACTACTTTCAAAATATCTGACAACGATTTCAAAACTATTTTCCTGCAGGCTAGTATTATGTCTTATTATTCATATAAATTTAGTTGTATACGTACTCAACCCTGGCACGGTTGAGTACATTAATTCTGTACCCGCATCCTGGTCCGGGTTTTTATCCGGTTTTCATTCAGGTAGAGGCGGATTATTTTATAAAGACTGGCTAGACTCTTGCCTAGAGACGGCATCAATTGATATAATTATTAGCAAATCCAGTATTATTTAACAGTTACGAATTATCAACAATACTATCCGAATGATTTATAGCTTGATAATAATACGTACTGGTGAAACGACTTTTCTGTGTTTTATTAAATAAAACATTTGTTTGTATTTGTTAATACTATAACACGTGTCAAACTATTCTATCGCTAGGAGTATGTTGAAATGTTAAATCAGCCTCTTCCTTAGGACTCTTGAACAGAATTGATGGGATGGTCCCTTGTTGGCTTCCGGAGAGTAAATTAGTTTATTGTCCTCCACGTGGTCATACGCAGTTTGTAACTGACTTTTTGACAATAAAGTTTATTTATTTATTACTTATCAATGAGACCATTCCATTTGAGATTACTGGAACATGAGATCTGAGAACTTAGTTTCTTTAACAGATTTATTTAGTAATAATAATAATAATAAATTTGATAATGCAGTACAAACTGCGTATGAGCTTGTGGAGGACAATAAAATTAATTAGGTTTCGTTCAACGATAGAGTCAACGAAGTTTCATGGATCTATGGTGCTTTGAATACGCAATTTTTGTAGTATTTACAGCTAAATTAAGCGAAATATCTAATCCATATCGTTCAGCATTAGTGGAGTAAAACCTGTCAGTAAAGAAATTATACAGAAGTCGAAAAATTATGTTGAAGAATTGAAGGTTTTTTCATTATTCAATAGAACGACTTAAGTCTATGTGATGCATCAACACAATTTTTCTATGTATTTTTTATTTATTTTTTATTTGGCGAGGGTTTTTTATACCGTTAGGTCAGCTCCTTCTCCTGACTGTGGCTAGGGAGTGGGCATAGGGAATAAATATTCTGTCTCCATGACATCATGATCAAGTAAATCTCAGAAATAAATGTGAGATGAAGCTATGTTATTCCTCGCAGTTTTGAGCATAACACAAATATACAGGTAGATTATAATTATAGTGAACTTTGAAACAACTGTAAAAAGCGAACCACTGCTCATAATGACCTAAACTTTGAACTGAATGTACTCGAGGAAGCGGGAAATGATTTGGCGTAAGAAGACAATGATTCCAAATATACCAAAAAATTGACATTTTTGTCGAAATTACTGAGGTGCAAAGCTGATTTTATGGTCACAAACTTATTACGTTCTATTCAAAATGCTCTCAAAATTTCAAGTCTCTACGTGTGGTGGGCCAACTTGACAACTGCAAAAACCGACCGAAAAAGTAAAGAAAACACCTAAAAATACGTCCTTTTTTGCAATTTTTTGCAAGAGTCTAGCCAGTCTTTATAAAATAATCCGCCTCTACCTGAATGAAAACCGGAGAAAACTCCGGGCCAGAATGGGGTTACAGAATTAATGTACACAACCGTGCCAGGGTTGAGTACGTATACAACTAAATTTATATGAATAATAAGACATAATACTAGCATGATTCAAGAATAATATAAAATAAGAATTACATCTTTTTGATTCTAATATATCATTTACTTTACGATACAAATGATATGAGATTAGTGAAATCGTACAAACATCAAATAAATGCTATTAACTCAAACTAGTTACGGGCGGCAAAGAGATCGATATTTGTAGGGTGGCGTAACTATTGC
>NNCF01126096.1:350635-378767 GCA_002313205.1 Laupala kohalensis | reverse complement strand
GTAGAGGCGGATTTCTTATACAGGTTCTCTAGGTTTTGTCTAGAGATTTAAAACTTTATCAAATATTAGTCGTTTTTCCCCCATCAACGTGACATTTAAAGACGATTTTAACTTTTATTAAAATCAATAAATTATTTTAAAGTTTAGAAGCACTGGTACAGCAGGTAGTTTTTAACCGCGGATTTGAAGATATTCAGATTCATAATGTCTTTTATATTTTTGGGCAGGGAATTATATAGAACGATTCCCGAATGATAAGGTCCGTTTTGGCAAAGAGTGGTTGACACTCTTGGCCGATGAATATTATTACTATTGCGAGTATTGTATTCGAGAACGAGACTGTTTCGTATAAAACAAGGGTGGCACTTCAGTAATTCGGTCTTAACAAACAAGACCGTTTCATAAATATAAANGTTTCATAAATATAAATGCAGGGAAGTGTTAAGATATTTAATTCCTTGAATAAAGGTTTACAAGAGTTTCGGGGGTGAGATTTACAAATTATCCGAACTATCCTCTTCTGAATTATGAAAGTTTGAATACTCTGACCGGAATTACCCCGGAAGGTAATGCCGTAACGTAAATGGGGGTAAACGTTTGCAAAATATACACAACGGGAAATACGTGGACTAACTGCGTTAACTAAGTTTCGGAATGCGTAACACAATTTGCTTAATTGGGAATTAAGATTGTCAACGTGACAATTCCATTTGAGGTTGTCTTGAATATGGAGACCTAAGAATTTTGTATTTGTAACAGTTTTTAATTGTGTTCCGTTTAAAGAAAGAGAAACCTGGGGTAAAGATTTTGTGATACTATTGTGAAATGACATAGACACTGTTTTGTCAGTGTTTACAATGAGACGATTTGCATGGAACCAAGTCGAAAGGTTAGACAAAACTTTTTGAGCATTGGCGTGTTTACATAGTAAATTAGTGTCATCAGCAAAAAGAACCATTTTGCAATCTGATGTGGATGATGACATGTCGTTCACATACAATAAAAAGAGTATAGGGCCGAGAATTGATCCTTGGGGTACTCCGCAAGTAAGTGGCTTTGTTTCTGAAAGACAACGCTCAAGTATTTTATTTTTAGTATAGGATATTTCGACCTGTTGATATCTATCTTTTAAATAAGAAGTTAGCCATTGATGTGGAAGTCCACGAATGTCTAAAGAATGCAATTTTGAAAGGAGAATTTCGTGATCGATGACATCGAATGCTTTGGATAAGTCAAGAAAAACACCCTGAGGATTTTCTCCACGGTCCAGAGTGGTGGTAACATCGTTTAAGAAGGAAAATATGGCGCTTGTAGTGGAAAAGGATTTCCTAATACCGTGTTGATCGTCCGAGAGAATGTTGTTTTTTGATAAAAAAATCCAGAAGACGCTGATAGAACAATTTTTCTAGGATTTTTAAGAAAGTGGATAGTAGAGATATTGGTCGGTAATTTCCAATATTAAGTTTGTTTCCTTTCTTGTGTAAGAGTTTCACTTCAGTTCTGTTAAATATTTTTTGGAAACACCCCTTCCGATAAAGAACTATTAAAAATATTTATGAGTGGATTTAATATAGCATGGGACGAAAATTTAACAATAAACTCAGGTAAATTGTGGTAAACATTGTCCTGGAAAATGTATAGGGATATACGACGCGCCGAAGACGCGGGTCAGTTTACCTCATACGAGAAAATATGATGATGATAATAATAAATTTATTGTCAAAAAACAGTACAAACTGCGTATGACCACGTGGAGGACAATAAACTAATTTACTCTCCCGAAGCGAGCAAGGGACGTGTTCCATCAATTCAGATCAAGGGCTCTAAGGCAGAGGCGGATCCAAAAATTTCAGCAAAAGTTCCTAAATAAGATGAAAAGTTAGCTGCGAGTTATAATACATATATAATGTCAATATGTTTGTAATTTTACGCAAATATGTTTGTAAATTTACATGTACAAGTTATTATCGAATTATAGATTATTCTGAGTATAGTGTTTAAGAATTGAAAGAACACTAAATTCATGATTTATTATTTACAATAAACACGTCCCTAGACAAAGCCTAGAGAACCTGTATAAGAAAGCCGCCTCTACCCGAAGGAAAAACGGAGAAAAACCCGGGCCAGGATGAGAAAAACCCGTGCTAGGATGGATGTATTGCCTCTCTTTAAAGAAAATGTTTCTCTTATTTGTATCACTTGTTGTTAGAAAGAAAACTGTTTCCTTGTCTCAACATGAAAAGTTATTTCTTTCCTCTTGCTGGTGGATGAAATGGTTTGGTAACTGTCAACAATGTTTTTGCACAGCATGAACATTTTTCACGAATTTGTTCCGGAAGAACCCGAGATTTCATTTGTTCCGGAAGAACCCGAGATTTCAAATCGAAAACGAATGGATTTTCACAGTCCTAGGTCTGGTCTGTCCATAAAATCATTTACAAAATATCGAATACACTTCGGCGGATCGAAAAGAGTTAAATGGTTTAGAGGAAATATGTTTGTTTTTAGTAAAAAAATTTCGTTCACTTTATGATTGCGACAAAAAATATAACAAGTAAAGCGTAAAAATAAAATTAATTATCGCAGAATATTCAACCAATTGGATAGTAAAAATAAAATTGCTTTCAAAGTTCTTGTGTTTTTATGGCGACGTTTTTGCTGTCGATGTTGAGGATCTTAATTCAAATGCAACACACGTGTCGTTATCTTTTCACTTTTAGTCTTTTATGAATTGCTTATGAAACCAGCTCTCACGCGTGTCTGGGAAACATCAAGAGTCAGGTCACAGCAAACATACTCATGTTGATGAGGAGAGTTCATACTTCATAACGACTGCATATGATTTAGTATGCATAACTGTCAGTTGAGGCCGGTAGATATAACTTGGAAATGACGGATCTCCTTTTTACAATTCTTTTTATTTGGACAAGCTGCGGATGTACAAAGTGAGACCAGTGATAAAAGTGAATGATATAATATTTTCGGAATTAGTATTAGCGCCATCTTGGATGAATTCCTACATTAAAAGAAATAACAGTTCCACTAGTTTTTTTCCTCCAATTTCCACCAATTATTTCAAAGCTCTGACTTTGTCCATTGACTGGATATTACGCAATTTCCGACATAACTTATTAGGAGACAGTTAATAGAGTAAGGAACATACATTAAATTTAGTTTTAAATTAAGTAACACGGAAACATCTCAATTGATGAAAACTGTTATTGGTAGTGAAAAATGAAATCCAAGTGCCGTATTACAGAGAACGCGTGAAATATTTTATCCAAATGAATTTTTAAATAAGATAACGGTGGTGTAGTGGTAGTGTATTCTCTTCCGCGATCCCATTGGCTGAGCGGGAGAGCGGGGCATCTAACCCTGCTCGGTCAGAACTAGCCGAGGTTTTCAGCTGAGGTTTTTCCCTCACCTACTGCAGACAAATGTGGGTTCGGTTCCTTAAGTTCCCCGGCTACCCATCATCTCTCCTTCCCGAGTCCAAAGTTTAGGTTGAAGAACCTGAAGGTATCACGGCCTGAACCTCCTTTTGCCAAAAGACGTTTAATAAATAAAAAACTAAGAATTCTTTGATGATCATATTAATCACGTTTTCGGAAACTATTTTCTTTTCTCCTTCAAATGAAGAATTCATATCATCGGTTGTCATCTGTTCATGTCATCATTACGCTATTATACTGAATAATATTGGCCAAAGTCAGAGAGAGAGAGTGTACCTCCAACTGGTATTAAAAAGAGTGAACGTGTGGATGATCGTCTTTTACTATTCCCGCGACGTTTTTGACGCATCTAATATCCTCGAGTTGAATCTATAGTTTCGAGAAGAAAATTAATCTATATTTAACTATAGTCTTATAACTCTTGGTGGTTGTAATATGAACACGAATAATTATAATTTTATTCAATCATGATTTAATAAAAGCTTTATGATTTATGTGGATGTGAACTCTTTGTTCCGAGTCGATTTGATTCTTATACCGGAGAAACATTTTCGCCTGTGGCCTTGGAGTTAGATATCCCGCTCTAGAGAAGTGTTGGGTGGGTTGCATCGAGTGAGACAAACAGGCGTCCTACCATACCACGACCGTTCGTAAATACGTATGAAAATCTCAGAGAGGCAAATATATCATTATTGAGAAAAACAACGCACTGTCATGTCTCTTAATGTTTATAACGTTATTATCCATTCTAAAATTAGACATATGTATTCTGTAATTTAGGAACTTAACTGTACCTTCCTTAATGGAGCAAATTTTCAAGAATTTTCCCAATTGTGGTGGGCGGCGAAGCCCTTCTAGTTCTAGTCAACTTATAAAATGCCAAACATTCTATTTATCGGCTTTTATCATTGCTGTTTATTATGATAAACAGATTTTTCAGAGATAACGACGAACACTAAGTGATTATTTTTTTATTTGACCCTCATTCCCTCCAAATAATTCTCCTTCCAACTTGATATTGTGATTCTGTTATGTTTCCTAGTAAATTCTGTTTAGTATTATAATTTTTTTGCAAAGGGTAAGAGAAATAATAGTTTTTAGATGAAGTATATCCTTCTTTTCTTTTAGTATTAAAAACGTGTTCTATTACTATTAACGTTCATTGTGTTTTATCTAATTAAATACATAATTAGAAACCTACGACATTTTATAGACTTTGAATATTATTGTCATATTTTGTGAATAGCTCTCTACGTTTCGACGTGGATTTACGCCGTCGTCAGGTGATCAAGTAATAACAAGTTATAACAATAACCATAACAGGACAAATAAACGTGAAATAAACAGTAATATAAACACAAAATGTGAGTATGTTTACAAAAAAGCAGAAACACAAACATATGTTAAAATATCGTATTGTTTCACACCGGATGACACTTTTTCCCCTACTTCGTCTGCAAATCGAATCGTGAGGAGTCATTGGAGAGGTGGGAAATCGATATCATGACAATGGGAGGTTGATAAAAACAGTATTTTAAAAGATTAAAGAAATGAAAGGAAAACATTCTACGAATCATTTTCGGCTATTTTCAAAAACAATAATTGCTACCGTGTTTTTGCGTTGTGGTTTCGAAATAAAAACTCCTATTTATAACATGCCAACGTTTCGGCCTAGTTGAATCTACTCACACAGCCGTGAGCAACGCTCGCGTGATGGCATGTGACAAAGGAATTGTGCGACGTTTGAGGAAGACAGCAGATTCAACTAGCGCTGACGTTGCCCTGACGTCATAGAAGGAAAAACAGTTTCCGAATGTAAAAAAAAAAAAAAAAAAAATGGAAAGGAAGAGTGTTATTAAGAGATCACATTTTTATTTGCAATGTTTCGTGTTGAATGAAAAGCCCGGAATCTCATTCACTGGATCTGATGCTGTGCGACGTGTTTTAATAAGATGAATTATAAGTTTGATAGAAAATCGTTTGTGTTTAATATTATCCCAACAAAAGAAAGTAAAGGAGTTAAGTTATTTATTATGTTTTGTAAAACGTATTTCTAATTTTGTTTGTATGTTAATGTCGTAGCTTTTTACAACTTGAATTTGCTCTGACGAAGTTAGAAAAAAACATCGAAATGATATCTCGCTGTAAACAGTGATTTGATGATTCATTTTTCTCCTTAGTTTAGTTTTATTGCTGTCTTATGATAAGGCAATGAGTTTTCTGATGAATGAATGAGCAGATTTGTTACCTTGAAATATATTATATTGCTTGTGAATTAGAATTTGCTCATAATATACAATTCAAGTTTGAGTACTTTTAGAATATTCCAATATTATAACCCAAGTTTTACAATTTTACATTTTACATTTTACTAGGCGTCTACATTTACATGCTGAGATAAATAATGCAGAAATACATTCATGAAAAATTAATGTAGAATTGTTTAAAGCCTACTTGCTCTTTAGTACGAACTGCATTTGCGCTTGTGTCTACGCCAAACCTCACCAGAGTGCTCTGGCGTCGCAAACCGACTCGGGGTAGGCAATCAGAGCAACTGTACAAAGGTGGCGCCGCCCCGATCGACTTGTTTATTACTATATTTGTTATTATTCATATTGTAATTCACACTTGATTACACGAGAAAGAATATACCAAGAGACAAAAGAAAACACACGTGTATTGGTTTGTAGAACGTGATCTAAAATATGATGAGATATTGTATCTCGGTAATGGCTAAATAACCGCGGAACGGGTTTAATATTAAGTAAAATGAAAAAAAACCGCAATAAAGAGCAGCTCGATGAAATTACAGTGGTAGCTACTCGGCCGTGGCAAAAATATTTATCATTCTTAATTCTTTTTGTGTAAACTTCTTTTTGTCGTTTTGAAGTTGGTGTAAAAGCGAGTCCCCTTCGGTATAAATTATTGAAATTACCCATTTCTTTATTGTTCATAGATTTTATTTTTTCAATAGAACAAAAAAAATGAGTTTCGTATCATTGCCCAAAACCATATGAAGTAGTAAAGAAAAACATCGATTATGACATATTTATTCAATTATTTCTTTTGATTGTAGTATAACAATTGCAATCTTTTGCAACACGAGTCACTCGATACGTCATCGGCGATGGTGGCGCTGCGGTGGGAGCGCAGCAAATTACGTGATTGAGTGCACTTGAAAGTTCACAACCGATGAACAAGAAGAAGATCTGAATGTGTTTGTCCTTTTCTATATTCAATTTGTGACAAGTGTGATAGATTTTTATATAGATTCTTTTAAAATTTATTTGCGAATTTATTTAAAAACCGCCCATAAGATCCCATACAACTTTCAGAGGGTTTTATTAAAAAATAATCCCCACAAAAACCAAATTTTATTTGGCAAGATGATCGATAACAGTTTACTATTTTATTTTAAAAAATCATGTCCCAAAACGACTGATTTCCTTTTCATACAGAATTGTCGAGGGTTTTTAAAATTAGTTGACTTAGCATTTTACGGGATTAAAAATTATGATATGTAATGCCATACGCTCTCGTCTAGGCAGAGTACGACAGCGACGATAGGTCTGTGCGACTCTGACATTGCCCTGAGGAAGGTCACAGCAGGTTGACCGAAACGTTGGTAGTTATATGAGAAGCGGTTTGTTCCGGACGTACAAGTTTATATTGACTCCTGTCGTGGAAGCTTACGTTTACGATCTTCTCCTAGACGTCTCATCGCATTTTCTGGCATTTTTCTCGTATTTATAGAGCGATTGTAATTAAATTCCCTGTTTTGGAAGATTGTAAAAGAAACACTGATCACAATGACCTGTAATTTGACCTAAACATTTGCGAAACGAGAGGAAATTGTCTGGTGAAAGAAAGTAAAAATAGTTGGAGATTTCTTCAATAGATGGCGCTGTACTAGTCACTATAGACGTGATACGCGCACCACTCACTTCAGTTGGTTCAAAAACGCGTAATGTTTTTTTTTTTAATCCAGCACTACAAACACGTCACAGCTGCAGTTTTCGTTGTTCTGCGTCGGAGAAGGTTTACGTCGCGCTCTGGTTTACTCGAATGTTGACTGTGCGTCGAATAAGCATCAAATGGAGAAAACGCTCTGGTCGAAAGTCTTCAGAAGATAATAGGAAAATTTCGAAGAAACAAAATTCATTTCAAATGAAAAGTAGCAGAAGGAGGATAACTGAAATCAGTAAAGGACATGGTATTAGCTCTGCAGGCAGCGAATAACGAATAGGTATTTAACGCTTGGGGATTTAAGGCTCTGAGCTTAACAGGTGCCAGTCAAGAGTACATATGCATTTATGAAACTTTCAATAATGTTATCTTTTCTATTAATGTAAAAAATAAGTCATTACAATAGTATTAAGAACTGTGAATCACTAATTATACCGTTTATTTTGAAACACTGACTGAAAGTTAGTTTTCAGACTGTTTGCTTTGAATAGCAAATAATAAATTGTCCAGAAAGACAAAGAAAACTTCGTATTGTTATTTTCTAAACTAAATTTGTGAAAAGTGTGATATATTTCTATTTCGATTATTTTAGAATTAACTTGGGAATTCCTTTAAAACCGTCGATAAGATCTCATACAATTTTGAGATGGTTTTATTAAAAAATATTCCCTTCAAAATCCAAATTTTAGTTTTCTATTTCATTTTTAAAACATTAAAAAACAATCGCTAGGTCACTCATATACCTTGACCTCAAAGTCAGACAATGCCGGGTTTCCAGTTTCAATGTGAGTTTTGGGAAAATCCATATTCGAATTTTGATGAATAAAGTTGAAATTTCCATCTATTCGTTACATAAGACGACTTCCCTTAGCTTCACAAATGTTCAGATCAATTTGTGACCCGTGGTTCTGTTTTACTACCTCTTTAATTGTAATATCTGTACTGTTAATTAGTCTTCTTCACACAATACCAATCAAAAATTACAAAATTGAAGCGAATGTTTCTCTCTGTACTCTGTTAAAGGTAAATATTATTTGCTTTTGTAAATTAACTGTAGTTGAAATGAGCTCTGGAATCAAAACAAAGTTAATTTCTTCATCTTTCGGTAAACCTTTCATTATTGAGAAAAGAAATGCCGTCCCAAAATTCTTCTGAAACTTGATGTAGTAGGATTTATGTCAGCAACTCTAGGTTGAATTATACACGTCAGAAATGTTTTTACATCGCGAGAAATATGCGCTGAAAAGGTGCAGCGCACAAAATTGTAGTGTAAGTTTTTATTAATTTTTTTTTAGTTTTAATCTTCAATCACTATAATTTCTAGAAATCTGTAAAACAAATTAAACATAGGACACATTTATTATACACGAGACAAAATTAGCTTTATAAGTTGTTGATGATATAGTTTATAGTAATTGATTTATTTTTCAATTTATCTTATTTCATCTACAACCTCACCTCGCTCGTTGGTTTCACCTCAGTCAGGATGGCAGCGAGGCCATCTTCCTGGTCGTTATTACTCGAAATTTAACACTTTCTTATGGTAAAGGATTATAAGGGTTATGTATTTTAACGTAGTATAAATGTGCCCGGAATAAATAAAATTGGGGTTGTGCTCTCATTTCAGTAAAGGACTCTACGGCGAAGCAATTTTTATTATAGTTTGAGTTTATTAAATACTCTAAAATGGTACTACAAAGTGAGTAGCTCACTATTTTGTTATGTTGATGATTAAAAATAAGGGGTAAAAATGAAAGATTTAAACAAATTTCGTAAACTAAGACTATGTTGTAAAGTACTATTAATAATAAAAATAGATTATGGGTCGCGGTTCCCGTTAATTGTGACCCCGTTTTTCTTTGGTCGCGACCCTTTGGGCAGGACCTAACCACATCCGCCACTTCAGTCTTCCACTGCCGTCTGGTGTTTGAAAGTCGATGTGAGTGTGAATTTTTCACCGAGAATTAGTTTTGCAAAGGGATTCAAGGGATCTCTTACATGCAGTATAATCATACTACATGCCGAGTGTGGATTTTCGCAGCGCGTGCTCGGTTGCGATACGCCCTTACGGTTACCACTCTACATCGGCGCCGACTAAAATACTAAAACGTAGCCGTCCCTTCATCGTTATTGTGAGGAACTTCAACATATCCTTGTAGAGGAACGAAGAATTCAACTCTATGAATTTTAGTGTAACTGGGTGTCATATAGGTCCTGTGGGTCAAGTTTTAGTTAAGTGCAAACTCTACGATTTTTCGACCACTGCTATGAACATTTAGTATCTCTTCGTTGTTGAGTATCCAGTGGAAAGAAGTGCCACTCTCTATTGATGTATGACCAACAATATTCATTTCGTACCTCTACGGAATATTATAATTGCTCGGAAGTTAAAGACGGTTTCGTAAACTACATTCTAGATAATAGTTTCAAATTTGCAATTTTTACGCAAATTTACAAAAAGATCAGTAATTGTTGTTTGGTAATTTTCGGGGCCTGTGGTAGAGTGTTTGCTATTGAGCAGGAGCTGAACGAGACGCATTCTTGTGTATGAGACAGATCATTGTGTACTTCAATAATACAGTATTGTATTTAAGCTTCAATTGTAAAATGTTCTAAAATATTTTTTAAATATCAGTCTTATTTTCCGTCTGTATACATAATTAATAACAATTAAAACGACCCTAATTTTTATTCACAGATGGACATTGAAAAAATTACATAAAGAATATGATTCAATTTTCAATTCTTAGTTTGAAGAAATTTAGTAAAAGTCATATGATATTGATAATCAAGTTATTGTTAGTTTGTTGGTCCAATGTGGCTTTCCAATTTTAAATTAATNATATATATATACATACATACATACATACATACATACATACTTTATTGCACATAATTGCTTCATTTTGTTTATTGTAACTTTCATACCCATGTTTGTTCGGAAAATAAGTAATGCATTTAAATAGTGACGTATTGTTGACCATTGTTGTACGTAACTGATTTTGATTTTCTTGTGTTTCACAACTGACGTCTATCGCTTTTTGGTTCTCAATTTACCTGAGGATTGAAACGTTGCATTTAGAGTAAATATATGTCTGTTCTTCAAAAATTAGGGTCGTTTTGTTATTTATTATTATTATTGTTATTATTATTATCATCAATTGACGCAAAACGTTTTCANTCAACTAACACATATATACTATGTATTTATTTTGTTATCTTTTTATGCCTCAGAGTGCGTCTTTCACCAGTGCTCTTATCGGTCGGATAGCATTACCCGGATAACTTATCCGCCCGGTATTTGTATTTTGTCTTTCGCCACGCTCAAACCGTAGGATAGCTCCTCCGCTATCGGAGAGCTAACTTCAACCGGCTGAGACCGTCTTTCGCCACTCTTCCACTATCTGCTGGGTACTTAGCGAGCGGATAACAATTTGAGTGTTCACTAACCGGTAGATAGACCTTGCGTCTTTCACCACGCTTATCCATCGGCTGAGGCGACTCTCGGTAGCAAACCTTATGGCGTTGCCGATTTTGCCAGAATTAACAACGATTTGCTTACGAAAGATGAGAACGTAGGGGGCAGTGACACGATTTGTTTACAGAACACCAGATTTGATGTTTTGGTATTGCGGTTTCGGGAATTGTTATTTTCTTTGTTATTTTTCAATTAATGTTTCCTTTGAGTTTCATGCATTTTCAGTCCGTTTGTCGACGATCACATGTGTGCGTTGTAATATTTTGCGTGGTAGTATCCTGTGTTTTGTAAACAAACCGTGTCACTGCCCCCTACGTTCTCATCTTTCGTAAGCAAATCGTTGTTAATTCTGGCAAAATCGGAAACGCCATAAGGTTTGCTACCGAGAGTCGCCTCAGCCGATGGATAAGCGTGGTGAAAGACGCAAGGTCTATCTACCGGTTAGTGAACACTCAAATTGTTATCCGCTCGCTAAGTACCCAGCAGATAGTGGAAGAGTGGCGAAAGACGGTCTCAGCCGGTTGAAGTTAGCTCTCCGATAGCGGAGGAGCTATCCTACGGTTTGAGCGTGGCGAAAGACAAAATACAAATACCGGGCGGATAAGTTATCCGGGTAATGCTATCCGACCGATAAGAGCACTGGTGAAAGACGCACTCTGAGGCATAAAAAGATAACAAAATAAATACATAGTATATATGTGTTAGTTGAATAATTTGAAAAAGGCAAAAAAAAAATTATATATAAAATTTATATTTAAACATTCTGAATCATACCAATAACTCATAATAATATTAAGTACTACAAGCTCGACACGATTCGAGACACATTTCACCATAAATTAAACAAAATATTTTCTAATTTGTAGAAGTGAATATTATTATCAGTTATGGGAATGATTTAGAATGTTTAATTAGCTCTAAATTGATCTCTGTTTTCTCTGTTTGCTCGCTTCCGGAGAGTAAATTAGTTTATTGTCCTCCACGTGGTCACACGCAGTTTGTACTGTTTTTTGACAATAAATTTATTATTATTATTATAGCCCTCATGAAAGTAACGTTTATTACTGAAAAGTTGGCAAAGTAATACAAAAGAATTTGGCCAAACCGCAATTTTGTGTTGTATTTCGTCAATGGCCGATAACATCCGTGCATTAAAATTTGTCTGCATATTTTCCAAAAAGCGACGAAAAGTTTTCTTAAGGGAGGGGGGACGATGTAGGGTTAGTTTTACTTACTTATTAGAGAGGGGTGAGATACGCCTAATAGAGAGATGGGGGCGAGTGTAAAAATTGATAATTTTTGGCTTACTTAGTTTACGATGTATGATGAGGTCGAAATAAAGATCGGACGGTCCTTGGTGCCGTGGCGCCTTTGAAGGACCGAGTGTCGTGGCCGGGTGGCCGCGAGTGCACCAGCAGCGTGGTTCACCCCCTCCCCTTTCCTCGCCACCGCCACCGCCCCCATTGCCAAGCGCTCGCTTCAGACTCTGAGCGACTCTCGCGCAGTCTTCGGGCTTCTCTCTTTCCTACTGCAGCTGGTGCTCACGGCTGCTACAGCGCCGGCCTGTTCTTCTAAAGCTCCCGGCGGCCGCCACCGCCGCCCTCGCCGCCGCCGCTCAACTCACGTGCATCTCCACCCACGCACCCTTCACCCCTGGCACCCCTTCGCCCCCCCGCCTCCGAGAGGGGTCAATCTCACGCGTTGTCATTGCCGACGTGCGTTTTTGCGTCGAACACCTTATGCCACCACGGGAGTTCCGTTTCTCTCTTCTTCTGCCTCCTCTCGGACCGTCGCGCGCGTAGTCTTCGAGCGATCCTCCTCCGCGTCACAACGACCGTCATGGTGGGTCTTCACAAACAATACCTGAAGGTGGGACAATCCGCCAAGAACAGATTGTTTGGGATCGAACCCAAGACTGCGAGACGTCGACCGGTTGGACACACGGACAGCTCTTCGTCAACAATCCAGATGCTCATTTCAGAGCAAGGCAAAATCCACAACGGTAAGTGCCAGGGATCGATCGGTTCGACAGATTTGCTTCAAACGTGTGCTGTCTTTGAGTGTTCTGTATTGCTTTTGGTGGTTATATCAAATTTGCACCAGAGTGCCATCTACTCTCCACGAAACAGCGACAACATTATGGATTTGTGCTGCAATTATATCGGTGATTTTTCTCGAAAAATTTCAAACAATTTAAAAAAAGAATGGATTTTAAATGAAAGTTTATTACAATTCGAGATGGTTTGGTGGATTTCAGTGAGTTCGAGATTATTCGCATAAATTAATCCTAATCTCAATACATCAATTTCGTGATTATTTTTTCAATGTGAGGTTGATATTTATATACTTACTATAATACAATACTGATTTTAATACCAAGAATGTTTTATTTGTAAGTAGTTTTCTTTTCCGAAGGCTTTAAGCAATTTCGAAGACCTTCGGCAAATATTGAAAATCAATATAAAAAAAAACTTAAAACAAATTCTGTGGGAAAAGTGTTCGCGTAGTAACCATTGTTAGACAAACGAATGCTCCTTAGCGATCTTTCGCGTTCCACGATGACGATCTGAGTGCGCAACCTGCCGTGACCCCAGAGCCACGCACTTGTCACTCGAAGAAAGTGAATCCGAAGCACGCAAAGAACACGCCGTAATTTCGTTCGCGAAGATAACGAGCGCTGCGATGACTCCGTCCTGTGTCTGCAGTTGCGTCTCTCTCTCTCTCTCTCTCTCTCTCTCTCTCCACCAATTTCTCCGTTTAACAGACAATGGAATACCGACGGACAACTGAAGCGAGGTAAATAATTCGATAGTGACGCGAATGCTGACTGTACTCATATCTTTTTATGTGATTGAATTCGGTATATGAAATGCAATAAAAGACACCGTTCTTTAAAACACACCTTACTTACAGTCAATGTGCTTTTAATATAATGAATTTCTTATTACATTACAAAAATATGTATGAAAACAAAATTTTCGTGTTTTTACTCTTAATGAATCGTTTAAATACGTGTATTTTTATTTATATTTCTCAGCATTTCTTTCTTTTCTTATAAATTTTTGTTAGTCTCTATAATTTTATTTTACGTACGTTGCATATTAATAAATATTTTTCTTTTATCTTCTTGAAAACAAGATTGACTATATTATCGTATAAATCTGATCATGAAAAAATGACGGACTATAATTCACGTTTTTTTCTCTTTTAAAATTTGCTAATTTTTTTCTGAACATATAATGAAGTGTTTTTCATGTTAGATGTCTGTGGATGTATTTTCAATTACGTAACTGATCGTTCACAGCTTAGTGAATTCGCAAATAAACTTACACATGAGGAGCCACTGAACATGAAATTCTCAGTTTCAAAATAGTGAATGCCGAATTATCTATACGATCCTTTCCCTCACCCTTTGAAACCAAATTTTTCATATATGGATATGAAATTGAGTATTATTGTTTTGATAAATCATCAATTATATATCGTGTACATTATAATTGATTTTAATAAATTTTATAATTTTTAATTTACGCTGTGAATTAACGAAAATTATTTTTTAAATATTATATCTGAATTACAACTATTCCAGAATTTCGTAAGATAGCGTTGAAATCTATGCGCGGGAGTCGGCACTGTGCAGTGAACTATCGCGAGGGTCGTCACGTGAAAGAATGTATGAAGGCTCGACTTCTTTCGAAGACTTCATATTCCAATTTATTCTTGGTCGTGAGGAATTTCTATCTGCCTATGGCTCGTGGCATAACTCCTATGATGCAGTACAAGTATAATATGTGTAAATAAAACATTGAAGTCGCACATCGTTCTTTTGTGGCGTTCTCTTCTGCTGTCTGTGTGTACATGCTGTTAGTGATGGAGCGAAATTGCAGGATCATGCATACAGGTCAAGTTTGTAAGTTTATTCGAGGCATTTGAAGTGATAATCAAGTAAATGCTCACCAGCGCGCCAAGTATCTCGAGGTGATAAGTTTCTGCTCAATTGTATCTATGTATGCGTCTCATTTATATCCGTTTATAGAAAACTAAGATTTCATGTCAGACGCAGTCAGAATAGCATCTGCATCCAACCGGCGCATGGTACTGGGTTCACTTGTGTGATGAGAAGAAATTCTTAAGTACTTCGTTCTAAGTTTAACGTTCAAAATCGTACGCAATGTAAAATACCCACAATTTCAAAATTTCTTTTCTTAATTTCCAAAAATTTTTCTTCGTTTTAAATTCTTAAGGTTTGTCTATTTTCAAATATTTCCTGCGAACATTGAGTAGGTTCAATGAGGATTCGGATTTTCGACAAGTTTAAGTGTTTACACGGTCTTGTCAATAAATCCGGAAGACTGGTCGCTTCATAGAATTATTTAATTTCCTCTGTCAAATTTTCAATCCACGTGTAAAACTGAGCTTTCAATCTTCGAAGGTTAGACTCGCGTACGTGAAAGAATACCACTTACTCAACGCTCTAGTGCTTCGAGACTAATCGACCAAATATCCTTTATGGTCTCTTAAAGCTCCTGTAATGACAACAACCGTTCTTCCATAAAAGTTCTCATTTTACTATTTGTACAAGTTTTGTTTAATATATAAAAGTAATAAAATTGTCCGATAAAAATCGAATCAATGAATTTAATTATAATTGTACAAACGTTATTTTATACTGTGATAGCTGAAGTGGTCAGTGGTACATGAAAGTATTAAAATGTTTCATGATATTTTATTAAAAATTTAATCCGTTTGTTAAATCATATTACAGTTATATCTGGTCTGCGTTTAAAATGAAATTTTGATCATGAATTTAACTTTTGTTTGAAAATAAACTCATTTCGTCTAGTTCAGTTATCATATCACAATTCATTGTCACGGAATTAAGTCAAACTATGCGTCAAACTACAATATAAATATCCTCTTACTACTGTTATGTTTTCTTAACAAGCATCTTTGCATATTTTCAAAATTTCTCATTTTGACAGCAAATAAATTTCACTCTAAATAACGGGTATTTGCACTATTTTATTAAGAGATAATTCGCGCGTCGACTGAAGTCAAATTGTCAACTATTTACGAAACTTTGAAATATTCACCATAGTAGTTCTTATTAATTAATAATTCTACTGTTCTTCTTGTATTGGATAAGAACAATTATTTTGTGATTTTAAAACTCTATAATTAATTTAGACCGTCGTTTGACTTCTTCTTTGACAAGGGTCGCATTGTCTTCAGTCACGTGATGCTGGTGCCATTTCCGTGAGAATAGTATTTTCCAGCTTTTGGTGTATTATTCTTGAAAATGCCCCGCAAGGTATGAAAGTCTTAACATCATTGCATCGTTCCTATTTCCATTTGCTATGTTTTAGTAAGTTTTTTTCGCTATGCTAAACCGGTATTTTTTGCCAGAATATAAAAAAAAACCATGAACCCGCGAAAGTTGCTCCATAGAAACCCATAGTAATGTAAAGTCAAATAATTCAAAATTCTGCGCCGAAAGGGTATGAAAATTCATCGTCTTTGGATAGAGAATAGTTCAAACTACCATTTAAAACATTTTTGGGGGGTAATTACGCCTAGTCCCTGTGACTTATAATACCTTAAGTTGTAAACCTTCCTCTAGGCGGTTAGGGAAGACAGTAAGTGCAGCAGCCAACGTCAGGGAAGTCACTCAGGGAATAAAATACGGTTTAGGAAGTACGAGGTCACTACGTTGACTCGCTTCTTGCTTTCTCCTTGCTCTGCCTCCTCTGAACCTGCGCTGCGGCAACCGCTTCACTTGGCGAAGTCTGTGAGCGGAGACCGGCGCATGAACACGACGCTTGGTCGGTGATCGGTGACGTTCACAATCCGTCTTTACTCATATTTTCAGTTTATATTATACAGTGTGTCATGGAAAAATGTAAAATCCATCCGCATGCTTATGGTTGCTATTGCATTTTTGCAGAAAAATCTCTAAAAGACTTGTTGCATTCGACACAAATGACAAATTTCAACCAAATGTATTTTATTTCAATGGTTATTATTTCCTGCACAGCAAAAATATAATTTGGTTTAAAATTATAAAATAAAATGGATTAAAGTTATAAAATAAAATGGATTAAAGTTATAAAATAAAATGGATTAAAGTTATAAAATAAAATGGATTAAAGTTATAAAATAAAGTTGATTAAAGTTATAAAATATAGTTTGGCATATTAAAAATTTGGAACTATGTTCACTTGTATATTGATCCAAAACTAACACCCGATTCGTAGCGGAGTAGTCCGTTACAATAGATTTAAGTTCTAAAGATTTTCTTATAATGGAATATTTATTTATTCTGAAACTTCTTCGGTTGATAAACAAATCAAGATTTTTTAGAAACGTTAGCCCTGAAGAAGATAGAAAATAAATAGAAACGTTAGCATAACAAAAAAATTGTTTTACTTGGAGCCGAAACGCAAGATATCCTTTTTTTATAATTATATAATTTAATTTTTGCACTGTGCCTCGCAAATGAACATTTTTTAAATGGGAAAAAGCCAGAACTAGGAATACGTTGCACTAGTAACTAGGAATATATTTTGTAGATGCTAACACTGTTTTTTTCACTTACAAGTAATTAATAATTTTTCGGACATAAAAATGTATGAATTAGCCTGAATGTACCTTTGTCTAAGATACTAGTTAATAGTATTGGTAAAGTATTAGTTTAAAAATTCACAATGTTTATATATTTCCCTTCCTTTTGCTTAATCAAGTTTTTCGTGAAAGTGTTACGTCATAGAGAAAGACTGAAATTAGGAAGAATGCATGAACCTGTCGTGCAAGAGCTGAGTACTAAAATGTAGAGATTGCAGAAGCCAGAGAGTCCCCTTGACAAAGAGTAGAGGTTTCTTGATCTTTCCTAGAAACGAAATGAAAGTCTTGCGGTAGAATGCGCGTCGCCCCACTGAGGCAGCTCAAGTGGAATGATGCTCACTCCCTCATAAAATTATTAAAAAGTGATCTCAATTTCACAAATGTGTTACAATTTAGTTAAACTATTACCGTTAGAAGAAACTGATTCTTTTAATTAACCCAGTTAATCATCAATGATCATGCAGAGTTTAGGAGATCTTGGGAAAAATTCTGATAATACTCGTAATGTTTTTCGTGAAAAGCAAATTTTTTTTCGAATTTTGTTGTTGTTTTTATTCCCTTAAGATAATCTTTTTATAAAATCTAATAATAGTTTATTTCATCAAACAGTTTGTTTTCTTCGATAGCAAATGAATTTATTATTATTTTCCGTATAGAAGTGTTGTATGTGAAAAAGTAACATTGACTGCTGATAAACTGGGCCCAACAGACCCTATTTTCGAAGTCGAGAGAACCCCGTCTCGTTCCCATACTGAGTAATCCTTTATTTTATTCTCATAATTGCTTCTGTTTAAAATGTGTTTTCTTGTACAAAACAATCTTGAACGGCATTGGATGTTATTTCTCATTTAAGAAATTCCGTGATTAGTTCTCAGATTTTTCTGCTTTTTGAGGAACTATTATTGTATTACATCGAATGACTTTAAATAATTTCGAAATTCGCGTAATAAATACTTATTTAAACGTCTCTGAATTTGATAGAGAAACGTAATTGCTGGGAATAATGCGATGTGAAATGATTTTTTTCTCTTTCTTATAACTTTTGTATGTATTCGGTGAAAGAGTAAGACTGAAAAAGAGGTGAATTGCAACGCGGATTCGAGAGCGTTGGGCTTCAGCAGGTGATAGATATTGTTCTGCGGGTTGCGTATACGTCAGGATGCTACAAAATTTCACGGTCATTCTCTAGCGACCATCATGGACGACCCAGCGCCGTTCGCAATCGAAAGAGAGAGAAAAATTCGTGGCGAAATGTTCAAAAGTGATGGGATTTATGTCACTTCTATTTTAGTAATCGTCCAGGGATACCATTTATTAGGCAATTTTTATTAGCAAAATATTTTATTTAATCATCCAAATTCGAACGATGTTTTAATACTCGAATTAGTTAAAATAATAATTAAGCCAAACATCGAAGCGAATTTAAAAGAGTTTTACTTTTAAATTTATATTAAAATAGTTTAGGATATTCGTATTCCAGTTCGTCGCGGATCCTAAGAAATTTATACAAAATGACCATAAAATTTTTGTCCCCAAATTTATAAGTGAAAGCAAAATGTTGTTACATTCCCTTTCATTCATCGAATTTACTAGATAATATTCTCATTTTGTTTGAAGGGTTTTATTTATAAATTCTTTCCATGATTCTTTCCATTTTGTCCTTGAAATGATTCCACGTGCATCGGAGGGAGTTTGTGCAAGTGAACTTCAAGAGTTTTCTTTTCGTTTTAAGCCGTGCTCATTTTGCTTGACATTGAGTGTCCTGTTGTAATATCGCGTGACCAACTTTCAATTTCTTTTCATTAGTTATTACGTTAAGAGAGGCTTTATCTTGCACGAATAAGCTCACGAACGAATATGCGTGGAAATTCTACTAAGATCCATAAATTTTTATCCTTGGATTAAGATAACTCGAGAGAAAGAGCTGCAAAGTTCAATTCAGCAATACATTATGATGCTCAACATATGTTATATTGTATACAAAATTCACATTGGAGCAAAAAAAAAGAAAAGCGAACAACGAGAAAACTGTTTAAGACAAAAGACGACGAGAGACAACGGAATGCGATAGGAAAGTACAATCCGTTGAGACGTCCACGAAAAAAGTTAATTACTCCTACATATGACCTGACTAACTGATTACCCAGCGTTCGTTGTTCGGGAGTTTTCTTAGACTAATATTATTTTGAACATATGTTCAGCATCCTGATTTTTCAAATTCATAATAATACTAATTTAATACAGAAATTGACTGCATACGCTTCACCATCTCGCGGGAACCGTTCCGATCGAATTTTCGCTTCCGATGCATGACGCGGCTGCACCATTTCAATAAATTCTTGGAAAATTTACACTATTCGTCGAAATTTTACGATTTAAAAGAGGTTCTTATCTTTGTTAAATGCACAAAGCAAATAATTCATTAAATTTGATGATCATTGATTTTTTCCTTCCTAAATTATTCTCTTAAATTTACGTAGTTTGACGCTCCTAATTTTTATAATGTTTTTTTTTCAATAATGAGGGTGAACCTTTGTAGATGGACATATACCGTCGCGAACTTTTTTCTAGAACTCTTTCAGGCGAACGACATTGTCATCTCTAACTGTTTAGGTGGCGAAAGCAAATCTACCTCTCCTTTCTTCCAATTTCATCGACATTTATGATGAAAATCATTTTCTACCTTTCTTTTCATACATTAAAAAAATAAAAGTTAGGTTATGTTCATCCTGTGCATCTTACCTACATGCTTGCCAAATTTCATCACGATCGGATAAGTAGTTTAATCTTGATTAAGTAACAAACAGACAGACATGTTTTCGCGTTACACATTTATGTATTAGTTTGAATTATTGAGAGTATAATTTCACATTTGTTTTGACATATTGCTGAAGTTGGCTCTTGTACAAAAATCAAATGATGGTACTATCGAACATACATATTCTATACTGATAAAAATAAATTGTATGGAATGTCTGTGAAATTAAAATCGAGAAAGCATGCGATGAATCGAACTGTAGTTTTGAATCGATACAGTCGAGTCCGCTTCAGTGGGAAGTGAAACAGTCCGTTGAACGTCTAATAATCTTCGTAATCCTCCGATCGAACACCAGCGAGATAAGCAAATTACAATAGCTTCCTATTAGCATGGAACCCGTACGTAAACTGAACGCAATAATTTGTAACCGACACAAATGCATTATTTAGAGCAGTAGTCTCGCTCTGTAAAACACAATACTCTAAACAATAAATTTCCTTTAACGTCTGCCGATACGTTCCTGAACAAACCACGGAACATTTTGTCGCCCCAGAAGCCACAGAGCGTCCAGTGTCTCTCTTGACGCACTCTGAGAAACATCCGGTTTCATCACGATCGTGTAGATACCCTGCAAACTATATAAAATTCACAATAAAAGAATCAACAAAATCAGATCTATACATCACTCAGACTTGCTGTTTTTTTTACAATCGATTTGTTACAATCTTACCGACTTATCCATTCTTTTAAGACTAAATANAGGCTTGCTGTTTTTTTTTACAATCGATTTGTTACAATCTTACCGACTTATCCATTCTTTTAAGACTAAATCACTCATTATATCCGGGCATTTTGTAAAATTTTCTATTCAAGAAATTGTTATAAAGTGGAGGTTTTTGCATTTGTAACACATCTCGTGGATTACTATTGAATTTCACTCACAAATTCTGTTTATTGAAAAAAAGGTAAAACTCTCTCTCAAGGGCTTAAATGCTCAACCGAACTTTTCGTAGACGTTCCAGCGATTTGATGGGTTTCTTTTTGCAACCAATTCCTTACGTCCAAATTGAATCGATAAAGTTTTCGAATTTTTCAGAAAGTTGAAAATATTTATCTCTTCCGGGTATTTTCAAAAACTTCCAGATTAAGAAATTGTTTTGCATTGTTAGCCATTTGTGAATGCTATACATCTTGCCACGTATTAATAATGGATTAAAAATGGATTTCGAAAAAAAAATTCAGTTCCAGAAAAGTTTAGCTTTCATTTGAGGAATAAATGTTGTTTTGTAATTGATTCGGAATGTTATGTATTTTATCATTTGATTAATACAAAGAAGTAAATGTGGTGAACCAAGCTATTCCCGTAATCAAATTCGTGAATGCAATGATCTCAAAATGGGAAAATATGGTTTCTAGTAGATGGTTAAGTTCTGTAATATAGAGACTGGAATGTAAAGAAATAATGTAGTAGATCGAAGGCCTTAAAAAGGGAAGTTAAAAAACGGGCGAGCAAAGCGAGTCTTTTACTTACCGTAATCATGGAAGCGAGATTTAACAAGAGATATGACGAGCATTGTTTTTATTCACGTTACCTGAAAATGTATTGAAATAGGAAATGTACAGGTGTAAAGGATACAGTTTGCTTATTAAGCGTTCACAATAATACGTATTTTCCACGCTATAATTGTGTACAAATTTGAATATAGTCAGAGGAACTGTGTGTGCTTTGTATGTTTTTTTCGTGATTTGATTTTCTTTTTGAAAAATAACAAAAGGGCAGGTCATATTGCAAAACATAAAAATCAAGAAATTAACGTATTATATATAATTATAATATAATTAACGTATATATATTAATAAATCAAACGATGAACACATTATTTAAATGAAAATTCTTCAGTAAGCATTTTTCGAATTCGTCTATCTCCAATTACATACAACCGCATAAGCTTAAGAATTGACACACAATCACTTGAATAATTATCTAAGAACATCCTCAGAACTTTCGAAATATGTAAGCTGGTTCTAGAAATGAATAAGAGGTGGTTCAGAGACTACTGGTAAGTAGTTGAATGCAGTTATTGAGAGGCCCTATATAATTTAAGATGGATATCTTCCGCGGAAAGGTTAAGAATTGTTAGTCTCACTATTATTCGAAAAACTAAAAAACCCCATAGCACTGGACATAAATGGACAAGTTAATCTTCCTAACAATAATTATCAAAATTAATTAAAATGTCTGTCAATCAACATTCCAAAAACTCTATTTCTAGTTGAGACACAACTCTTTCTCCAACAATAATAACCAATAGTATGATAGTATTTTGAACCTATTGCAATACGCATTAGTTGATAATTAAAACTACTCCCTGAGGTAGCTCAGTGGTTAGCACGCTTGCTTGACACCGATTCATCGGGGTTCAATTCCCAGTGGGGTTAGAATTTTTTTTAAGCTTTTCACATTAATGTCCCAGTTGATACATAGCCGTGACAATTCAACCGCGAACCCTCATTCTTNTGAAAAGCGAACCCTCCTTCTTCTTCTATCCACCTCCTCCTCCTCCTAGTACTACTACTAATAGTATCACTAGCTCTTTCGGTTACACCTCCAGGGGGGCCAAGTTGTTGGTATGCGGTCCACCTACTAACAATAAGCCCCTTTCAACCACCCACCTCCTACCTCCTCCCATCGCTCCATGTAGATTAGCTTCAATAGCACTTAGCTACATTTCCCATTAACAAATACTACAATGATATCCTAGTATCTCTAACTATTACTAACTACTTCTACTAACCCCTTCCACGTGGGTCAAGTTGTAGATAAAACCCATCTAACTTGCCCACCTATACTCCTACCATTCTACCCTCCTACCTCCTATCGCTCCATGTAGACAATAAGCTTCAATAGCACTTAGCTACATTTCCCTCCCATTTACCGTAAATACTTTAAAGAAAAATAAAATTAAAACTGCCAATGTCGCACTTGCAGTTGCGTGACTTGCTCCTTGGCGACGGAGTGTTTCGGAGAAAGTCAAGGGCTTCGTGCGGCCCAAGGGTCAAGTCGTCGCCCTGTTACGTCGAGGCCGTAGGGAAAGTCTGTTGTATTCCACCGAAACACGTTTCCTCCAAGACGCGAACGACAGGTCACTTTTATTGTGTGATTCTATTCAATACAATGCGAAGGAAATTTGAAACCGTATTTCGCCGTATTTATTTTTACTCCAGGTACCGTCTTCTACTGGATGTGCTCAGTTGAACTTACATAAAGAAAGTTGGAGAGCTTGTGTTCTGTAGACCTGATAATAACCACGTTGGTATGGTCAGCACGTCAAATAAAATTGATTTGATTATAAATGTGCCCAAGAAAACTGGTACTGAGCATTTTGATATAGATGACATATTTGTTAGAATTCAAGTTGATTTTTTAAAATATTTCTTTTTGTTACATTTGAGATTGTACAAAAAACAACAACAATTTATCATCTATTAATCTTTTTTCGAAAGTAGAATTTTATATCGAATAATCTTCTTAAAATACTTGGCGTTGACAACAGTTTTGGTTAGGTTAGGTTTTTGAAACGTAGAAGCAGTTATATAAAGAAACTCGTAATGCAAATACTGATTATCATGGGAATCCGTTGAAGAAAGATATGATCATCCAAATGAGTGTAAATAATTCCAATCAGATGATAAATTTGAGAAATTTCTTGCGTTTCGTTCACAAAGTCACGTGGGTCACGTTTCCGTGAGAAGACTGAGAGCGGAGTTTGTGTTGTATAACAAGAAGCAAACTTCGATAATTTAAATAATTCGTTTGAATAATATGTAAAAGTAGTATAAGTATAAAAATAATACATTTACAAAAGGGCTGGATAGGAAGGAAATTAAAAAAAATTTTTTTTAAATGATACATTGAATGAAAACGGGAAACGAAGCCAGGTTTGGAACCCAGGACCTTCAGATTCACGCTCTGGGATGCCACTCCCAGCACCATCTTCTATAGTTATTCAACTTGCGTTAACCCACAATCCTGAAAGGAAATCTCATGAGAGACAATGTCCTTGTGAAAGGATATCGCCATTGGGGTACTTGATAATGTTTTGAAAATGTTTCAATTCGTTTTGTTTTGGTCAGAAAAATTTGTTCATAATATAAAAAAAAAAAGTAAGAGTTTATTTTGAATACCTCGTGTAAAATTAGTGTTACACAGATTTTGAGTCTCAGTTATCTGTACATATCGATATTACTGTATCGAAAATTTACAATTCTCCATAATTTTCGGCTGGGCTCTCAATTCTTTCCCAAGTCTTAGAATAACAATAATTAATAAGTACATTTTCCATCGGTGGTAATATTAACGAAAATAAGCTGGGAAGTTGTTGTTCGTTGCACTGTCGGTCTTATTTGTTCTTCAACCTCGTTCAAAGCCTCTGTCACGGCTTCCTACAATTACCTAATGCTGCATCTTGCATTGTGCGGCAACGGTATACCGTCGGCCGGTTTCGTTAAATTTACGTTGACTTTATTTCAGCGAATAGATTGCTTACGCATTAACACTCGTCGTGTCAAATGAATCTGAACTTAAAGTATTTATTTATTTACTTATTGTGGTCCCGCTATATTTTTTAGCTTCTACGAGATTGACGACTAAATATATGAAAGTGTCAGTTAAGATACTTCTCCGGTCGGCCTACGAGACCTGTGACGTCAAGCGCTAGACTCCGACCCGGTAATTGTGGGAAGCCATGCCTCTCTCTGCCTTAGGAATTGCCCTTTATCGGAAATGACGGAATACGTCCCTTCCTTGCTTCCGGAGAGTAAATTAGTTTATTGTCCTCCGCGTGGTCATACGCAGTTTCTAATGGCTTTTCTGACAATAAATTTATTATTATTATTATTTCAAATAAGCAATGTCTTTCAATCGCCTAAGAGTAGTCGCAGTATGCACAGCGATCATCCGTCTGACATCCTTACCTTCAACCTGATTTCCATATCTTTGTTTTTGATAAAATTCGTACTGTAAGTTGCTCTCGTTGAGACNATCGTAAAATTTATATTTAACAGAATACAACAAAATATTTAACAAATACATACTATTTTCAAATTTTAATTTATTTCAAATATATTGGCTATAAATTGTAGATATTAACCTTTCTCGAAGTTTAATTCTGACAATAGTACACGAGACTACCATCGTTTGTCCACAGTCGAGAGAACCTTTAAATACAATGCGTCTCTGCGCAAAGGAAGACATAGGCCACGAGGGGCACATTCTTTCCCCCATGTCCTTCAAACCTCCCCGATTGTCCTTTTGTGTCCACTGGGAGCCACTGTGCACTACGCGATACGAATATAACAAATCTCTTGTTCCTTTGATTCTCGGGAGTTTCCATTCCTTTGTCTTCAGATTTTAACTTCACCCTACTTCGAAACTTAGTTCCACTGTATGTAATGAGTCCACGTAGATTTCGTATTTACGATAACACATTTCAAAATATTTAAAGATAAATCCATCTGTAGTGGATACATTCCGAGAAGTGACACACCTATCTATTTCCTGACATTGAAATAAAACTTTTCAACCGCGATAAATTTATTTTAAAAATTTATACAACTAATGACAAAACTAAAGAATTCCTTACACTATTTGGTTATGTTATCTGGAAACTGAAATTGGCCAAAAAATGTTGAGAAAATTACGCGTACTTCTCTCCTACTTCCTTCTGCGCTGCGGAGCCTTTTTGTTGTTGTTGTTGTGGGGCTTTAGGGCTCGCGAACATCGAGGTCGTTAGAGCCCGTCGAAGCCTTTGTAATCGGGGCGAGTTCAAAGCACTTTCGCCGATTTTTGAAGTAACGCGTCAGCGCATCGCCAGACGGTGAATTCACTCATTTCATAAATTACAGCTTTCGATTCACTCCGTGAGAAGTAGCGTGAAGTAAAGTTTCAGTTCTTAATAGTTACTCAATTTCGACGATAATGCGTTCTTTAAAATCGGTACTTTACTTTTCTTTTTTGAATTGGCAAACATCACTTTTTCGAAATTTTCCTGATTTCAAAATACGTCGTTTCAATTCGCTTTGGGAAAGATCACATTACATTGCAAGGTACGGCATTATTTTAATAAACAAATAAATGAAGATTTTCATGACCTTGACTTACTTTCTGCGAGTATTTACCAAGATTTTCTTTATCGTCCAAGAAAACATCGAACGTACTAGACCTTACCATATTGCGTTTGGGAATGTCTGTGGCGCTATGGTGTGAATTTCGACTATTATAGAGAGCAGTACCTCGAATCGACTGCAAGATAGCACTAGTATCATTCATATAATTTTTATGGAGCAAAAATCAAACTCTCCCGCGACGTGGTTCGGTGTCCCTCCGCCCTCACCGAGAAAGCGTCACAGACATCCCCAAAACGTGGGCGCGCCTTCCTTGATATTTATTTGTGATATGAAGAGGTCTTATATAAACGATAATCAGTAGGGTGATGAAGCAGGTCTTGACATTTACGCTCGAATCTTGAAATGAGAATGGGTTCCCCGCCGTTCTACGAAGTAGTGGAATGAAGTACACCGCATTTGGTGTTTCCGTCTATGCTGAGTGCCCAAGAATGAAGTTGACATGAATGAGTTAATATTGAATCTACACTAACTAAATGCGATGGTTGTGTATGGAGTCCGAAGCATTTGTGCCATATGCATGTTGAAGTTAATGCTAGTGGTGAACTCTTTGACCTAAGTCACGGGTGGCCACATCTATCTGAGAGGGGAAATGAGCAATTGCTATCAGGGTGTGACTGGACGTGCAGTGCTGAGGGACAGTCGCTTTCTCATAGCAATGACAGCCTTGAGCATTGTTTCGTAGTTGTCAGAGAAGCGGAAAAGTATCTTGAGAAAAGCAATTTTGCTCCGCAATGCAACTGATCAAATATGTTATAATCCGTTACATAATAATTGAATGTATTGAATTGATTCTATAACAATAATTTCAGATAATGAGATTCGTTAATCGTAAATATTACATTTGAATAATTTTGTTAATTTCCATCAACTGTGCTTTATTTTAAACTCATGAATATATTTTCTGTTTATTATTATTATTTTTATGACCAATCGCGTTGTTTCGTATTTTTGAAAATAAATTATTATTATTATTATTATTTTATTGACAATTTGAGTAATAGTGGTTTTCAAAAAACTTCCCAAACGCCGTCCAGATATTAAGAGACAGTTGGAGACGTGGAACTCGATGCTCGGTTAAATGACTGATGCTTGAGAAAATAGTTTTCCGAAATTTTCATACAAAAACTGATCGCTAGGGTAATAAAGAAGCATCCCTCATTGACCCTCAGAATGGTAAATTAACAATATAACCTCCCTCTCTAACCATTCTTCCCAGATCATTTACCGACTGCAGTGATCTGGTTACCCACATCGCTGATCTAGTGGTTACGTCTTCGCTCCCACTATCCCGCGTTGAGCGGTGGAGATCAAACCCCTGCTCCACCCAACTGGATGAGGTTGTCGGTTGGGGTTTCCCTCAAGTTCTTAAGACAAATTTCGGTTCGACACCTTAATTTCCCCGACAACCGCACGTCTCCCCTTCCCAATGTGGAAGAGCCTCACTGCCTCATTGTCTGAAGACACTGAATAAATAAAGATGTTGTTTATAGGATTTTTTAATGCCTCTTTGGCTCATTTCCTCTGCTCAACGAGTAGCCGCTCTTTTCCTGAGTTCGAACTCTTCCTTTATTTCCAAGCGGAGGCGCTGGAGACTCTACTCTCAGTCTCCTCCTACGTTACCCGCGATTGCAACTAAGGGCACATCGCTGGTTACCTCTGGTCTAAGTAGTA
>NNCF01126096.1:317891-346220 GCA_002313205.1 Laupala kohalensis | reverse complement strand
CCTCTCCCCACCCTCTTTCTCGCGCGCGCACATTTTCGTTAATTTCTGAAAAATTTAGAAACAAAATCGAAACAAAATTATCTGTTCAGATAATTTACATTGATTGTGTCTTGAGCTCTTTTGAGATACGAGTTCTTTTCTCAACAGAAGAGTCGTAATGAAACACGAACGCAGAGAAAAGGGAACGTCGTAGCTTCTTCAATCTTCATAAAACTGTTGTTTTGTTGCTTCTACTTTGTTGCACAGTTTTATTTATATGCATACGAACAATTTCATTCCGATACTTCTGAGAGAATATTAACTTGAAATGAAAACTTTATGAAAAAGTTTTTGGTTGACATCTTTGAAATTTTATTTCTATTTAAGTACTTTAATTTCTTCTTCTTTTCCTTAACTCCTTTTCCCTATTCCTTAGGGGTCGGAGATGGGGATGATATGATGCCTCATACTTTGATTTGGCGGCGTAATTTCTAGGGTGCCGGATGCCCTTCCTGCCGCACCTCCCCGAGGGCGTGTGATGAATGAATGGTATGGGGGTGAGAGTGATGTTGTGGTGGAAACCGAGAAAAACCTTCCGCGAACACCGCTTCCTCCACCACCTCCAATTCTACTTGGATTTGGACAGGGTTTGAACCCGCATCCCCTCCAGAGGTAGAGACGAAATTATTTTGTAAGATTAGTCTTTACTGTTTTGATTAAAGATTATTCGTCGTAATCATAATAATTTGAAAATTGTATTCCGCTGTTAACATTTCTGTAAAAAGAGACGACGTCCTAATAGCGAATAATTAAAATTAACTCTTGCGGAAACCATAGAAATTTTTCAAAGAAAAATAGAGAACATAACTTTTTACTTGATAATGTTGACTCATTCGTTTTTTGTAATTTTGTAAAGTCACTTGTTCTTGAAACTTTTTTGTATATCGTTTTTCAGGTTGGAACTCTTTCAATTCAAAGCATAAACGAAAACTGATACCAAAACAATTCTTAAATAATATTGAATTCGTGTGAAGAGTAATTTTAGATAAATATACAAAATGGCCACGCATTCCCATGAACAAAATAGATTCGAATTTGACTAGCCAAATTTTCAGCATGCTTGGGGCTAGTTGAATAAAACTGTTTAAACAAATAAATTTTCATGATCACACGCAGTTTTGACAATAGAGTTAAAAGAATAGAATTGCTCTTCTAATAAGGAGTGCTTTCGATGAAGCAATTTCGTTTCCTGTGTCTTTGCTACCATCGCAACGAGAAGACTACTGTTGCACAATATATTTTACTCCCATTACGACTAATTCTACACATCCTTTTCAATCCTTGAATTTATTCTTTACTTAAAGATCGTTCGAAATTATGTTAACATTTTTTAAATATATTTGTTACAAATATATTGTTTGATTTTACAACAGTAGTCGATGTAAAGATATATGTTACTTAGTGTGTATTTATATCTTTGCTCTGTACTTATTTTTATGTCACGTTATTCTATGATAAAATTATTTCCTTTCCATTTAAAACTGAGATTTGCGGTCTTTGACTCCTCTTCGCGTAGGACCACAGGTTCTGTTTTATTATTGAAATATTTTTATTATTCTGATTATCATTTTCACATAAATCTTTTCTACTGCTATAGTTTCTCTTCATGTTTGCTTTTGAGGAAGCATACGTTCTTTCGAGAATCAGTAGCAAATTCTAAGTTGGAAATATAGTTACTTTTATTATGAGTTTTATAAATCGAAATTTGCCAATTTGCAAGGTGGAATAGAACAAGTATGAAAACTGATATTTCTTGTTTTCAGTGAATTTTGTACTTCTTTATGGACCGAAAGCACATAATTTCTGCATCGGCATTAGGAAAACCGTGAAAAAAAATTAGTTTGTTTCATCCATCAGATGGAGGTATTCAAGACTTTGGCCCTGACATAGTAGAGAATTCATTGTGTAGTAAACAAATATTCTATTGTTGTACGGATAGGTAGAACAGTCACTCAATATATGTTTCAGACAACGATAGTGTATGGCATCCGAAGAATCACGTAAGAACCGACGGAACAGATCACTGACCTTCTCAAATGATCGCTCCTTCTCAAATCTGAAGGAGGTCAAACCTGTCGCTGCTAGCGCTCTTTCACCCGGCGGAGGAAACGGAAACTATAGATTTTCTTTCTTTCTTTAGTTTCGCATTGTCCCGTAAGTGTAGCTCTCAATATTATTTTCAGCCTCATTTGTTTGTTTTTTACAGCTGACGTAACATTTGTGTGAACGAGTCATGTTAGTTGTAACGGACTTCTACTAAATGAAGTGTGTAATATATTTCTATTACAATCAACGGCCATTATATAAATATATAATTCGTCCATAAAAGGTTGTAAGTCTTCAATTATTTATTTAATTTGTATAGTATAATGATAATAGTGAGACTAAAAGTGTTAAGTTGGGGAAAATTGTCGATCTATTTGTAAAGCAAAAATTAAATTTTTAACGATGTTTAAATGGTATTTGTGTTTCTTTCTACCTGTTCGGTAAGTTGTCATTAATACAAATTACACTATACAAGCTCTACGTATATGAGAAATACATTTATGTAGCGTGATTGTACTGTTTCATGACGCCGTGCATCGATACATCAATTCGTCAAGAAAGACTGATAGAAATGAGCGCAAACACACATGTGAATTCCGTCTACACAAACAAGAGTCAGCTTGCAGCGGTGCCGGGTTCACGACACCAATATTTGATATGTGTACGAACAAATTGCCTACTTCCTGCTCCGCGCTACGCAAACATTCCTTTCTTTCTTCTACCTGTAGTACACAGAAACATAAGACCATCTGTGTCCTGGAACTGACATCCAGAATAAAGTACTCAGGCAATGTCACATGAGCACTTTGTTAAATGTTTCATTCGTATTCCAAATATACATAACTTTCTGTCAAAAGGTACATCGCTGTAAAAATTATATTTGTTTTGGAGAGTACAAAGTGATCGCATTGTTTCACACCGGTATTAGTTTTGTAAAACAATATTTACTAAAAATCTTTTACGAACACTTATCCGCAACGTACAGGACTGAGAGCTAGTAATCCGCAAGAAAAATAGTTTAAAGTTTCACCGTGTTATTTATTACGGTATTAAGACAGTATACCTGCTCATCATCGGCTACAAAACCGAAAAAGAAATGAATGTGATAAAATTAGCACCAAATTCACTCATTTACTCATCTGTCTTGGAGTACTCTCTCCAATCGTCATAATCCTGACTCCAGACTACTGTTAATATATAACTGATGCGTAACGCGAAAGCCAATGTGTCTGTCTGTCTGTTTGTTTGTTTGTTTGTTTGTTTGTTTGTTTGCTACCTGATCACGACTAAATGATGCTCCGTGATGAAATCTGACAAGGAGATGGTTTACATGTCCAGGATGAGCGTAGGCTAACTTTTATTTAAAAAACATGTGTAAAAAGAATGATAGAAAATGATATTGACCATAAATAGATGAAATCGAAAAAAAAACGAAAGGTACATTCGCTTGCGCTGCGTAAACGGTTAGAGATAAGAGTGATAAGAGTATGAATATGGCAAAATTGTTCACCTCAATGACTTTCACAAAAAAAAAAAAGGGCCGCGACAGCATCTACAGTCTATCTAGAAAGGTTCGCTCTCATGATCGAAAACACGTTTTTAAAAATAGTAGCGTTAAAATACTTAAAATTAAGAGAATAATTTAGGAATGAAGAAGTCAATCATAATCAAATTAAATAGGTTTTTTTTTTTGTGAATTCAGCAAAGATTAAAAGCATCTTTGAATGGTAAAATGTGGGCGAATTGTTCAGGTTTAAGAAGCGTTTGCCAATGAAACGACGCAGGCGCGCTGTCGCCGTTCTGCCTTTGGGTTCCTTGGCAACGCCGGGTAATGAGCTAGTATTAATATAATAATACATACAATAATACACCGATGTATGAGCTATATATTATAGCTCGCTCAAAAGTATTCGAGCAAATATTGAAATTAATTTTGTATGTTTATTTGAAATAATGCCAATTTATTCGGAAATTCGAGGAGGATACGAAGAAATTTTCTTTTCTTTTTTATGAAAAATGATGCAATGGTTTAAAATGATCAGTTTTATTTTTAGATTTTTTCTATTATGTTCATTAAAATATGCAAATGAATTCATACGTTGTCATTCGAACATTAATACACAAATGTAAATATTAAACTATGCACTATGAAAGTAACAGAGTTTGGACGTGAGATATTTATTTCTAAAATAAGTCGGTGGGTTTCGAAGAAATTCTCAGAACGTTGTGTTTAATAAACGCAAAAAACAATCCATTTTCTTTTTCTGGACTATGTCTATTTGTGTACGTTCTGTGCCAACACTCCAACTGGATATATGGGCATATCTCTATGGTTTCTCTTTGTCTACCTATAATCTTTAAAGTACCTCTATTCGATCATGCATTTATGTATTTGTGGTCATTTTACGCGTGGTATGGACGGAGTTGGCAATGTGACGTCACAGAATCGCTGACACAACGTACGTAATTATTATCCAAACGAATATCTGTAAATACCAACATACACACGTATTTATATTTCATTTCTCGGTCACATAGAGATTAATATTTTAACTATTGACAATTTACAGAAAAAGGACACTTAACGTAAGTGACAATTAAATAAACAAATACAATAAATTCACATTATTTTCGGTGATTTACAATAGCAAAGGCAATTCAAAACTTCTAAATACATTCACCAAATATTGTTTCAATAGCGTTAAAAAACAAGGAACACAATTGTTCACCCACTTGAGATCATTCCGAAACTGGTTTTGCTGGAAACGAGCGATGAGGTCTCAATTTCCATAATCGGGACACCTGCAATGCTATGGGGTTACCAGCAGCACACTGTCAACCTTCATCTACACTGTGTGATAACAACAAGTGTTTTATGATTCTGTGTAGGATGTGATACTAGTAGTATTCTATGTTTTTAACTGTATGAATTTTTTATGGTTGTGATGCTTCCAAAACGTGCAGGCCAGTATCTATTTTGTGTGTCAACAGTGAAAAATATTTGGTGTAGTTTAGAAAAAAGATAATAAAATATACATCTGAAGATTAAAAAGTGATTTGATTATTGCAACAAAATTTTCTCGGGACAGGAGAGTCGAAATGTACAGTTCGTGTTTGCTTCGCACCCAGCAAAGGCAGAAAGGATATTTTCTACACCAAACAACGCGTAGTTGAAATGGTTGAATTTATTCACCAATTTACGTGTCTATTGGATTCGTCCGTGCATCTCAGACGAATTTATTAAAACGCCTCAATGATCGTGCGATTAAAACATTTCTTCCGTAACTGCATAACAATAATTAGTTCAGAATGAAATTATGACGAGTGAAAATATATACAAGACGTGTGCAGAGTAACAGTAGACGGGGGTTTCGGATTATTTTCGAAGCTCAGGCTCCACGAAATAAATTTAATATTTTTCCCGTTTTGCTTCCGAATTGTAATAAGAAATGTAATATAATATACAATAAAAATAAGTTTATTGTCAAAAACTGCGTGTGACCACGAGGAGAACAATATGGAAGACAATAATATAATTATTAAATATACTTTATTATTAATTTTCTTTTGACCACAAAACTTGAAACCGCAGAATATCCTCCTCGTTCAGTGTTGGACGTGACGTTCCCATTGTGAGGATCTTGATGATGGTATCAAGAGTCGCTGTACCGTACCCGAAGCTCGAACCCACGACCCCATATCTCACCAGCCACATCTTCCTGGTGCGGTGTTGAATTGTGGAAGGGGGAAAAAAAACCCCCGGTATGCGTCAGGGCTTTCTCCAATTTGTGGAGGTCGCGGCCGGCACATTGTGCATCGGCGCGCCTTAATAAGAGTGATTACAGTGCGGCAGAGATCCTTTTTCCCGTCGCACTCCATCGTTCGCTCGCTCGCGGGCGCCAAATGATGAAAGAATCCGAGCCGGGTTTCCAACCCAGAACCCGCGCTCTGAGGTCACGGTCTTAACCCTGCGAGCGATGTAGTAACGAAGAGGCAATAACATTGCTCTGAAACGGAACTAGCCTATTATACGCACGCACCTGTATTTAATCAGACAATACAATTGATAACTACAAGATAAATACGGTTACTTTGTCTATATTTGGTCAGCTTTTTCCAGGATGTTTTGGTTTGGTTGTGAAACACTTTTTTTTTTTAATTTACAGGGTAATGACCAACGCTGTTCACTATTTTTTATTACGTCGGTTATGTTCTTCTTAGTCCTAATAATTGTCGTGATAAACTTCTAACAAATCAACATTATTAATGCGCAAATGTATCTAGTTCTTCTCCTTTTCTGCTCAACCGGAAGCAGAGAACCACACGAAGGATGTATCGCACTTTACATCACGAAGAAGGTGCGTCCATGATCACCTATTTTGTATATTCTTTCAAATTTTCCTTTCCGCGACGAAAGCATTTGAAACTTACACCAAGGAAAGAAGCTACTCATTCAGTTGAAACGGATGTCACTGCCAATTGACGGCTCTGACGCTCCAGGTATAAACAATAACACGCGAGGGACGTGATATTATCGAATCCTTTTGGTAAGCGTTCTGATGATTTTTATTGCTAATATGAAACATAGTAAAACTTGCCTTCAAGTAGCAGATGGGGGGAAGTAATATCTGCCTTATTGTCCAGGCAAATAAAGTGGCCTTGTAAACTTTCAAATTATCCTTCAGAATGTTACTTTCATTCAATTTCCTAGTAATTAATTATTGATTTTGGTGTAATTGGCCAGTAATTAAGTATGCGAGTCCTTAGGGTTTGATAATGATGGTCGGGCGATCCCCGTTGCACATCTTTGCATGGCAAGAACTCTCTCTACAGAAAATTTTTGTATTCTCTATTTCCCTTATCATCCGGATTTTTAATTATCTGGATCACTGGCTGTTGCGGTTAGTCCAGATAGACAAAGTTTAATCATCGCCTGAAAACACGTCTCTTTAGATCTTTAGAAATTGCATCTAGGAGAACATATCAGGTGTCACGATGTGCGCACACATTTGTTCCCTCAATATCTCTCCAACAAATCTGTACGTCTCAACTAAACTTGACTATACAATTTTTATCACTTGGAACAGAACCATTCTTCTGGAAGGCTCAGCCTGACTTCCATTAACTTCCTGTTTATAAAAAAAGAACTAGCTGAATACCCGCTGCTTTGCTCGCTTAAATTCAGAAATATGCTTCTAATTTTTTATTTTTTTTATCATATCCTCGTTGGCATTCACTGAGGATTATATTAGTATTGGTGTGTTACTCTCAATCTCTTATTTTCACTGATGTAATTCAAATTTTTTAAAAGAAAACACCGATTTCCCATTTCACAGCCTTAGGGGAATTTTGTAAAATCCTTTCTTAGAGGATGTCTGCTCTCTAAAAGGAACTTATCTGCCAAATATTGTAGGTTTTGTAGTTTCTGTGATTTCGTGTTTAGTCAGTCAATGGTATTTTGCTTTTGTATATAAAAATAATTGTTGGGGTAATCTGCACGCAGATAATAAGATAATTTTTTTAAAAGTTTTATGACAATAACTATATATTCATTACAATTTTCGATCAATTATTTGAACACAATAGTTTTTATGTGAATTATAGGAAATACTTTACGTTCAAGTTTTCAAAAAAGGTGCATTTTTGTAAATACCGGTAGTGCTCATTAGAAGTAAAAGAGATACTTTGAGTATACAAAAATTATTTATTTTTCAACTTTGCAACATATCTCATATCAATATAGTTGATCGAGATCCTAATATATTCTGCTGAATATAAGGAAAACTGCTTTAAGTTTCTTAAATGAGATGTTGTTTTGAAAGTTTGTCACGATTTTTGTAATGCGAGGGGTTGTTATAAGAGAGGAATATTCATTTTCGGTTTCCTCGACTTGTACGTATTTTTGTAATTAATGTTCGGTGATCGTGTTACGTTGTCATAATCTTGGATACTGGGAAACGCAATTAAGTAACTCGCTTCTATTTTCGGTCATCAACTTCCATAATCTCTATAACTTTCCGCTACTGCTTTGGAATTTGTTAGAATGAAATTCCTACTTCCGTCATTCAAATTACCATACATTGAACTGAGAGACAATGAAAGATCGCTGAGCGGTTCCCATGTTTTTCGGCGGGTTCTCTTACCTTGAATGTTTTGCGTGTCTTGATATAAACATCTGAATCCGTTCGCGAAACAATTTTCTACTTCCATCAATTTCAATGCAAATACTTCGAAATGGAATGACGTCAAAACGTTCAGCAAAGCGTAAAGTATTATTCAACTCGAGAATAGCATGTCATTCACTATAAAAGTCTGAATGTTTAGGAGAACCAACAAGTTGGGCTCTCGGATGATTTATTCAAGCAGCGTGCTCTATTACATTTTACAAAGAAATTAAAAAAAATAACTTTATTTTCAAAAAATTGTTGCAAACTGCTTAAAACGACATGATGGGGCAATAGACTTCATGAATCATCCGAAACAAGCAAGGGACCATCCTCTCAATTGTACATCAAGGATAAATTAGTATATAAAACATAAGAAGATGTATATCTTAAAAATTTATTCTAGGAAACAAATCTCAGCTAGACGATTTCCTCGTAATAAACAGAAATTGTTAAATTTTATTATTATTGCAAAAGCTATAGAAAAGTATTAACATCAAGTCATTTGAAGATATAGTTTTACTGCACTGCAATTAAGTGCAAGTGAAATAAAATATGACGTAAGGGATATAAATACATTAAGACTGACGACTGTTTGATGGCCGATTACAATTTATCTTTTTGTGCTTTTCCAGGAGACAACGTTCACAAAATAAATCTTAATCGTCCATAAAAGGTCGTGAGTCTCGATTTATTATTTATTTATCTGAATTATATAATGGACGTTAATAGTGGAATTAAAGGGGAATAACTCGGTTTTGAGAAAAAATCTTTTATGTAATATCTCTAATGATGTGATTATTTAATTATGTTCCCAGGTGTAAAACGGAAGTAAAGCGATACTTTTGCTTCTTTCATGGGAAGAAATTCCGCAAACTTTGACGTCATCCACCTTCATTGAATCCCACACTTTTACGTTCGTAATCCATTTGCACGTCGCGGGTACGGAGACCCACCGGTGGCTCAGGTGCTAGCGCTCTAGCTCCTCACCACGAATTCTTTCCGGTGGGGGCCAGAAGAAATTAGTAGTTTTTTTTTCCCACATCAATGTCCCAGTTCATATAACTGTCACAACTGGAAAGAGAACCATCCTCCTTCTTATATCCACTTCCTACCACTCCTAGTGTCACTAACTCTAACTAGTACTAACTACTCCTACTAACACCTCCACGTGGGTCAAGTTGTTGGTAAAGTGGTCCATCTACTAACAAGTAACTCTACCACCCACCTCCTTTCCCCTCTCGCTCCGTGTAGATAAGCTTCAATAGCACGTTTCCCTCCCATTCACGAATAGTATTCTCGTGCTCCATCTATTGCTTGCTTCCGGAGAGTAAATTAGTTTATTGTCCTCCACGTGATCGTACGCAGTTTTTACTGTTTTTTGACAATAAATTTATTATTATTATTATTGAACACCCGCTCGATTATTTCGTGACCGTCCAAAAATTCGGTATATAATTCCGAAATCAGGTCCTGATGTATTGCATTAATAATTAGTTTGGTGTTGCTTAATGTGTGCACTTTCCTCAAATGAGTAATTTGAGGTGCTGAGTTTAATAACAGCAGATCCCATCCGACTTCGGATAATGAGATTGAAGCGTGACTCTGAAATCCCATGCCACCAACCTCTCCTGTGCTGAGAATCAAATGAATAATATATGAATTGAAAATGAATATTTCCCGATTGAATAACAGTAGTTTTCCTCGAAATGCACCCTGATTCGTGTTCTCTTTCATTATTCCGAGAGCTTCAATTGAAATTGTGAACTATTAAGGGAATAGGGGGGGGGCGTATAGTTGCAGCCTCGTATTGGTCTAAAATTAAGAGAATAAATTATTTTCTTTAATTGAACCATTCTTTGGCTGCATCCATTCAAAGTGATCACATACTCTCTTTTCGCAACGTCACATCGACGCTTGAAGATTAATCTGCATTAAGTTTTTACTAATTTGTTACCGAAATTTTCGGTTTGCAACCACGATGATGAGAAACGTAGTATAGTGCAAATCTTTCTAGATGTTCCTATTGTTGATGATTCAGGAATGTTTCGCTGTATGAATTCACCTTAAATTCAATGTAGCTTTATTAATCTTTTTGCAAAATTAAAGAATTCTTAACATGTACTTTTTATTTTAACCAGAAAAAAATATAATACTTGATTTTCATCGCCCAGTGGTGGAATATAATCTTGTAGATGAGTAAAAGTTTGAATATTTGTCGGAAAAGATCTCGTCAATTAATAATGAGAAATTGATGATCAAATAAACGAGCAACATGTTAAGTATGTTTTGAGTTGTAAATAAATAAGGTTATCTTTGTTATGGACATTTATATTCTTTGGTACCCATTGAGCATACAAATATTTGTATTTATAAATATGATAAAATAATAACAGAGGACAACGCAATATTTAAGTCCTTTGTGTTCTAACCCTCCATCAAACGTTATTTTCGTACAACACTTATAATAATTTGGTCAAATGCAGTTGGCGAAAAATAGAGGACTTCGATAAATGTAGTTTCCGTTGGCACTCCTGTTTCGATCAGGATGTGATTCTTGACGTTCGAATGTAAAATATTTTTATGAAAATCGTTGTTATTTGACATTTTAAAAAGTCTGAATTTACTTATAGTAAATATTCAATATTTACTAAGTAATGAACTTACTCATGTACTTTCAAAAGCGTTTAAATTCTCTATGCTATTCGAAAAGCTCTCGTTTGTTGAGGATTCTGCTGTATAATTTTTGCGCGTCGTCCTGTATTAAATGGTGGAATTCGTGTTAGCAACACAAGGAATTTCCGCTTGTCGTAATGCTTTTGTTTGTTTGCATTGTTTTGCCTTTTCTTTTCTTTTTTTTGAAGCGACGCTGGAGCTGAACCTTTATAACTCTGCAGCGAAAGGTTAACGTGACTTAAATAACACTCTAGCGGGATCTCGTGAAAGCATACCATGTCCACCGACACACCATTCTGGAAGTGACTTTACACGTGGGAATCGGAAGGAGCTTAATGACAGACCCTCTTAGTAGCACAGACCTCGTGTGATGATTCTCAAACATCTCTATTTACACCTTTCGCACAAACGAGTGTACTGAATTAAACGTGCCTTTTGCACACCAGTAACCGAGGAGAGTTAACGGTTGAATTTTCACTACCAAATTGGAAACGATACTACTTCGTTAATAACATAATGTCTATAAATGTCGCTATATAACAAGTGCCACAGATATATTAATTAAATTTGAAGAATGGTTTTCGATTATGATGGAGTTCAAAATTACTTGTATTGATATCTAACTCTTTTCCAAGTACAGTATCAAGAAACAGGAACAATTTTCTTCTCGATTTAGGGACACTGAACACACACAATTTTTTTTGTGTGTTCGGAGTTACAAACCTATAATATATACGAATTCTTTAATATTTTCTTATGATAATAAAATAAAAAGTAGAAATATTTTGTAAGGTGTGATTATTTATTGAAATATTCATTTTCCCGAATAAGAAGTCTAAATTAACTTTTGAGCGTGAGAAACATTTTACGAGTCCGAAATCTAACGAAACCAAAAAAAAAAAAAAACCCATTCCTTTGGAAAAAGTAAAGCAAATATTGTTCTGTCGTACTAAATACTGTTGAAGGCTTATTGATGTATTTTTTCTTTCCAGTTGAGTGAGGAAAATACACACTAGGAAATATATGAGATGTATGAAAGTAGTATTATTTTCAAATGTGTATTATCTCTGCGTCTCCGAAGTAGCAATTCTGTACATTTCTATTACCATTGCTATAGCCTTTCTCAGGGTCAGGGGCCGCTAAATATTTCGGTGTGTTTGTACAAATTCCGTTTGGATTGTGTAGGGAATAAGGTGAGCAAACTTTTTTTGTTTTAAAGTTTTTGATTAATTATTTAGTTGATTACTTATCTGTCGTACGAGGACGACACATTCGTGTGTGAAGAATCATTATGACCTTCCCAACTATCTGAATTGACTAAGTTACTTTCATTGTAAAATATCTCGTTTTCGTATCTGTTACTTCATCGCGTGTTTGTGACGTTTTGTATCTGTTACTTCATCGCGTTACGTTTCGTACCCCCTCGCTCTTCGTATGTTTGCGGCCCAGACACTTTCATCTGCCGAGACGTCGAGTTTTGCGGAAACGCGGTCAACCAGTTGTTCCCGCTTTCCTTCCAGCTCCAGTAGATCATTCATCCGGTTTCGTAGCGGACGGAGGTCAGGGTGGTCGTCGGTTGTGTTCCGTCATTATCTTCTCACGCAACACGCAGCGGGAACTGCACGAGTTTCACTAAAGAGTGAAATCGAAATAATGCTTTTTAATTATAAAGTTTTAAAAGATAACTCTTCGCAACAGAAATTGCTTTCGAGTTTCCTTAATACTCGTAGTGCATGAGGGATGAATTGCAGTCTCTCAATTAGAATGCTCCCAACAAAATTTTCTCGTATTGCATTACGAAACTCTACAAACAGTACATTCTAGACTTGAATTAGATCTATACATCACACATGAGAAGAAAGATTGACGCAAGTAAAAAGTAATGAATTGTTGAGTAGGTATATTCAAAGATTTTAAAAAATGACGTCAAAAATGGGACACAAATCATACAGCAAATAAATTATCACCCAGGGTTTGACTTCATAAATACCAATACTATGCCATTTAATGGTACTCGTGTTAAACCTCTTTTTAAAGCGATTGAACTTTTTAGCATTAAAACAAAAGAGAACTGCGTATTATATTGACATTCTATTAGTATTATAACTCGCAGATAACTTTTTATCTTATCTAGGATTTTTTGCTGAAATTTTTGAATCCGCCTCTGCCTTAGATCGGAATTGATGGAATACGTCCCTCGCTTGCTTCCGAAGAGTAAATTAGTTTATTGTCCTCCACGTGGTCATACGCAGTTTGTACTGCTTTTTTTGACAATAAATGTATTATTATTATTATTATTTAAAACAAAGTCATCGTTCAATTTATATTTTCTCTTTAAAAATTGACCATGAGAAATGTAATAGGTTTCATATCATTTGTGAGCGATATTGCTGTTTAAGTACTGAAGGAAATCATCATATTACTCTCTAGATAATAATCAATAATTTTAGAAGCGTGCACTAGCTAAGGAAGCAACGAAAATGGAAATGATATTATTTCTTTTAAGACGATAAATATTTCCTCCTAAAAGTCAAGAACACTGCACGTAAAAAATAGTGTTCAACTCTAACGTAGCGTCAGGTAAGTGGATCTACTTCTACCATTGGGTGCCATTAGCTATTGTTCAGTGCCACAATGACGTATTCGCAAAACGGACGAAACACAATTTTGATTTTCCCTACTCAGATAGTGTAGAAATAAAATAAAAATATTGTGGAGTCAATAACTCATTTTAAGAAGAATTGACGCACGAGTCGTGTTTTTGTCCAAAGCTGCGATTTTTCGATGCGTTCCGGCATAAAGCACGTGCAGTTGAAACGTTACATCTGGGGTTTCTGAACCATTTAGGCACACGTTTCTCCTTCATAAGAATTCAATTGGCTTTACGTGGAACATGGTCTGCAATATTTCGAATTGGAAATCAAGGATTGAGAGGATAGAAATGAAGAAGCGCTATTGTAAATAAGGCGATGCGCATATAGTACCCTCGCGTATTCAAGAAAGATTCTTCACATTTAACATTTCAGAACAATGCGGATGCGTAGAAACGGAGTAGGGTTGCACTCGCTGATTAACCAGCTTTTATTTTGGCTAATCTTTTATTCAGGACAAAATAAAATCTATCCGTATTGAAAGATCAAAACACTTTTACTTACTGTTTCGATGTCTCGCAGAAGCCGCGTCCGTCCAATTTTCGCTTCCGGCGCGCGACGCGGCTGCAACATTCCATTAACATTCTTTTGTAAAATCTAAACTATTCGTTGACATTTTACGAATTAAAGATACTTTTTATCTTCGTTAAATGCACAATACAAATAATTCATTAAATTTGATCATTGTTTTTTCCTTCTTAAATTACTCTTCTAAAATGAAGTATTTTAACAAAGTTTCTAATTTTAATAAAGTTTTCTCCATTGGTTTACCTGTCGCGGACTTCTATGTAGAGCTCTTTACGCCATGTCTTCAAAAGCATGTCACCTATCTCTAACCGTTTAGGCAGCGTAAGGAAATTAATATTTTTTCCCGATTTTATCGATATTTATTGTCAAAAATCGTTTCTATCTTTTCATACATTTTTAAATTAAAAGTCAACATATGTACATTCTGGACATCTAAACTATCTCCTTTTGCCTCAGTTCAGTGGTTTAATCTGGTAGCGAACAGACGGACACGCTCTCCTCCTGTTACGCATTTATATATGGATGAAAAGAGTTGGAAACATTTTCGTTGCAGCTAATGTTTAAAAACTTCCATAGTCTGAAAAAAATAATTGTTTTCGGGTTGTTATGCCACGTCGTCATATGTTACTTGAAATGTTTAGTTGAGATCCTGAGGAGGTCGACTGCAATTGCTGACGAAACTCCTTCTCCTTCTCCTCCTCCTCCTCCTTCTCTTCCTCATTCTCCTTCTCCTCCTCATTCTCCTCCTCATTCTCCTCCTCATTCTCCTCCTCCTCCTTTTCCTCCTCCTTCTCCTCCTTTTCCTCCTCCTTCTCCTTCTCCTTCTCTTCCTCCTTCTTCTCCTTCTCTTCCTCCTCCTTCTCCTTTTCCTCCTCCTCCTTCTCCTTTTCTTCCTCCTCCTCATTCTCCTTTTCTTCCTCCTCCTCCTTCTCCTTCTCTTCCTCCTCCTCCTGCTTCTCCTTCTCTTCCTCCTCCTCCTGCTTCTCCTTCTCTTCCTCCTCCTCTTCCTCCTCCTCTTCCTCCTCCTCCTCCTCCTTCTCTTCCTCCTTCTTTTTCTTCTTCTTTTTGCCTTTCTGCGTCGGTTCAGCCATTTCAGATATCCCTTCTTATCCGCAGCCTTGCGCTGTACATCTTGCGACGCCTGTTCCTCTCTTTCTGCATAATTCTTCTATATTCTGTTCCCACGTTTCTCGGTGTCTGCCCACTACTCTTTTCCCTTGTGCTATTGCATTCCGCATTGCCTTGGTTTTTCTGTCTCTCTCCATTCTTGTCACCTGACCAAACCATTTAAGACTATTTTCCTCCAGTGTCTGCGTTCGTGGAGTTTGCTTAAGTTCTTCTCTTATTTGTGAGTGTCTTACAGTCTTTTTATTCTCCCAGCTACTTTGCGGAGAAATTTCATTTTGGAAGCAGTTTGTCTGCTTTCCATTCTTCTATTGATAGGAATACTTTCTGTAGCGTATGTTAATGATTTCTTATTGGCCGCGTTAAATATTTTTCACTTTGGTTTGTTTCCTATTCTCATGTTTTAAACATTATTGTAGACTTGGTAGTAAATTTGGTTGGCCTTTTCAATTCTATTGTTTATTTCGGCATCATGTCTATCACCCTCTGAAAACATTTTGTACCTAGGTATTCGTATGTCGCTACTTGTTCTATTAGCTTACCATCCCAGAAAACGTTAATTTCCTTTCTGTCCCTACCTATATGCATTGCTTTGCTTTTGTTGGTATTCATCTTCATTCCTCTAACCCGTATCGCATTTCCCCATTCCTGTATTGCTACCGGCATATCCTCTTCATTACCGGTGATTAAAACTATATTATCCGCGTATTCCAAAGACAAAACGTGAAGTATTTTAAATATGACGACGCAGTTTAACAGCCCCTAATTTTTTTAGTAAGACAATGATAGCCGAGAGAACTTGCGTCAATATATCTTGAATTAAAGAAAAATAAGAGGTTTCAAATTGAATATTTTCATCGATGACCTGGATTTATGACGTTGGTTGATAATGGGACGAAGCTGTGAAATCGAATGATTTCACAACAAACCAATTATGGTGTTAGTGCTCCTAAGAATAAACAAGTAGTTAAAGTGTTGTTTACTCCTCTGAGAAGACCCCTTTTAATGATCTGTGAAAGCAGTGACTCCTTATTTTGCTCAGAGGCTGTGCTAACGGATTCTTAGCAAGCTTTTGCCAAAAGCGTGAAGTGCCAATTGTTCAGTGCTAACAAGAAAAGCAAGTGCACTTGAAGATCATTTTACAAAATTTTATGTGAGATAGTGGCAGTCATGTTAAAGTGGAGAGACAAAATTCGACTCGGCTACCGGGGCAAGTAAATGCATAATGCCAACTTCAGCGATATAAACTTCAAAGTAGAAAAGATGCTAAGAACCTATTCAAGTAAATTTTTTTAAAAGAATGGGATTTAGAATGAAATCGAAATCTTATAAAAAAATCAACTACACAAGGTTCCTTCCCCAAATTCACCTTGGGAAGAAGAGATCAAACTATTTTGACTAGGTTGCGGATTGGTAACGTCAGCGTCAGTCACAGCCACTTGATGAAGAAGACGACCCAGATCACTGTCCCCTTTGTGGAGATGTAGTTTTAACCCCTCCACATCAGTGCCCTGGACTTATAAATCAAAGATATTCCTTAAATACTCCAAATGACATTTCTTATATATTCGAAACGCACAGAGGATGTCAGAAGGTGATATGACAACTTGGAAATCGTCACAACTTGAAAAAAAAAAGATTTAAATTTATATTATTTTCAAGTTAATGTATTTTTAAGTTTTTTGCTAAATGAATTTTGTTTTTAGCCATTTATTCCCATTTAATGTAACAGTTAATTTAGCCGTATAGCAGTTATGTTTCCTGTGGTCGCTGATGACCCGAGATTTTAAAAAGTTACCTTAAACAATTTTTTTTAAAAAAACCCCCCTGAAACTCGTAAGTGAATTCTCGTGTCAGAATCGCCTTTATCGTCTATATCCGCGTCTATCGTCTAGCGTCTATCAGCACTTTCGTGAGTTTCCGTGTCATGAATTGTTCTCTAAAATGTCCTCATCTATCACTCTGAATACTGAAACTGTTAGGACATACTTTTCAGTTTAAGTGGGCTGCAAATTGAACAAACAATGTCTTCGACACTGCTGGAAACATAAGTCCAGTTACATAATGAATAGCGTGGTGGCGTGTTGGGCGCATATTAAAAATTTCCTATTGTTATGGCGGCAATGCTGTATACCACTTGAATAATTCACTGTAAATGCAGCAAGTAATAAAAAAAAAACTCCAAGCTTTTCTTCAGCATAAAGTTCATGTTTGTGGAGATGGCCTGTAGCTTCCTCCTTTAGGAAGGTATCCTTTTTTGCTTCTCAAAACAAAAGTAATAATTTTGTTCACTAGTTTTTAACAATGCTGATCTTTTCCGCACTTGAAGTATTAACAGATGAGAATCCCATAAATGTATAATAATTTATAGATACCAGATTGTGAGGTAGATTTTTTTGTAGTAACGTTTGCACAAAACTATGGTTCTGTATTTTGCCGTTAGTTTGTCCCACATGTTATTTCTGCCTTTCATTCTGGGAATATACATAACCCAACATCTTCTAGGTTGTGGAAAATCCTAGACACTGATCTCAACCTTTCATGGAAAAAGAAAAATTAGATATTCACTCAAGATTCAACTTTTTGGGAATAGGAGTATTTCAGTTGTCAATCTAGAGTCGGTCATCTGGTTGTCGTTCTTCTACTAGAAAATTAAATATTATGTAGAGTACTAACTTAAATAAAATAAAATTAAAATCATCGGAACCAGACATTGAAAAAGATAAGTATAATATGGAATGGATAAAAATATTTGATAAGTTCAAATTAATTAAAAGAGGTTGCATATGCTACTATGAGTGTCGTATTGGATGCAATCTCGTCTTCTACTTACAGTTTCGATGAAACCAGTAATTTTCTCTCTCTCAACGAGGCTTTGAGAGAGCGCTTTAACCAGAGGCAACCTATGAGCAAAAGGTAATACAGTATCCTTGAACTGTTTGCATATTAATTTCTCTATAATGTTTTTCTAGTTGTGGAAATAAAATAAAATAGAGTAATTGACTCGAAAATTTAAATTCTGTCGACACAGAGGTTTGTATCATGTGGATGATGGAGTTTAGTGAAGTTCATGAAGGATTCACTTTCAGTCCCGCACATCCATGTGAAATATGGAATTTCAACGCAGAATCTTTCATTCAGCGCAGTTTTGCCACTCACTCCACTACCATGGTTATAGTTCCGATTCAAGAATAATATTCACTAGTCACTTTTAGTGAGCAGCTAACTCACATGACCATATTCCAATATTAGAGCTTTTCCAGATCGTGGCGTTGTGGAGAAGTAACCAATCAATCTACTTTTGTGAGTTCTGCAGTTGGATTTTGCCACATTGAGAGTTCTAAGTTCATTATTTTATTAAGACTCAAGTGTCTTCAACTTCGTGGTTTATTTTGAAGAAAGTTATATCTCTACTTAACGGACATCCTCAGTGCTTCATAAAAAAATAGTGCGGCAAAAATTTCATAAATTCTGTTATGTGATACACAAAATATGACGTTTATTTCTGCCACATTTGTGTTTTGTGCAAAACAGAACTTAAAAAACGGAGTAAGTCTACTATTTACACAGATTTCTATTGTCATCAAATACATCGTACGATCTAAGTTCGACTCCATATAATATTTATTGTGAATGTTTGACGGAAGGCAGCGTGTCTACCCCATTCTGTTACCTCTGACGAAGACCCCCATGCAGGGCTAAACGTTGCGCTCCGAAAAACGTTAAGAATAATTTTGTATGGGATCCAACCAAGATATTGAACTAAGTGGATTTAAGTGGACGTTACGCTTAATTAAATGAAACTGTGGACAACTCCTAGTGCAAGATGAGAAATGATGATTCTACAACCTTTACTAAAGGGGTCAATGTAAGACGTCAAGTTTTCGCATGATTTACTGTTAATAAAATCTTTTACGAATCATTCCATTCATCATCAGTTATGCACTTGGTATTGCGGAGGGTTCTGCAAAGAATACTACTGGATGAAGCTTGTACCTTCCGTGCTTCTTCCTCCCATCTTTCGAGCCTTGGGTCGGTCCGCTCTCGTGCAGATTGCAACCAATCTGTAGCGACCACAACACCACTATTTATGCTTTACTGCTGCTCACCGACACTAAAATGGAGAGACCCCCTTTAAGCTCATAAAACTTCTCTCGCTTAACGGAACACCAGGTTGGTTAATGTCGAAAAAGGACAAACGGTATATGTAATTTGATGTAAATAATTCTTTAAGAAATACCAGAAGAACGGCAATTAATTTCATCCCCAGATCAAAGATAATAGCATATCTTACGATGCACGCATTCATACGTTAAATGAATTTTGGTAAATTACGGCTCCAGCCAGTATGGTACACGAGGATGTTACAACGGTAATGAATATTAATGATTAAAGAAGAGGCTTTAAAGATAAGCCACCTCCATTTTTATGCGTCTGGTGTGTATACTTAAAAGAGCATGACGCGAAGTAATGAGTTTTAACACAGTCTTCAAAACGTTCGAAGAATCTTCTTGGACAATGTATCAAATTGATAACCGGTTTCATTAATCACACAAAAGGTCCTTTTAGTATGGAAACTGATGTGACGTATCTGGAAGATAAGGAGCTCATGCTATGCTATTTCTCACTTTTGCTTATTTAGAGTGTGGGATCTTGAAACAGTTTTTGTGTCTTCTTTAGACAGATAATGAGGTGAGAAAAAGGGAGGTTTACAAAAAGAACATTAGAAAGATTATTTTCTGGACTCTGAATTTGACGTAATCTTAGTTCTGAACTATGAATGATTTTTGTAAACTCTTTTTTAATCTCTCTATTGTTTCAGCGTTTTCTAGCAAGACAGTCTGAACTAGTATTGTAACTCAATAAAGCCTGGGAAGGAAAAAACGACAAAATTCTGATATAATGTATCCTCTGGTGGAGAAATCCCATGTATATAAATTTCTCAAAATATAACAAGTGACCGCACGTTCTTTCCAATATACCTTTTGAGATATATAATTTCGTAGGATAACATTACACGATAGTTCCCACTTCGCTGAGCTAGTAAGCAGAAACGAATCAGTTGATACCAGTTCCCAAGTCTTGGAGAGTCGTTCTCCCGGTTCCGAGTCATAGAAATAACTATTGAGGTTCCCAAGTCGACTGATTGTGGACTCCAGCGAAACACTTTGCTAATGACGGAGGTAGAGTGGTTGTTATTTGGGCAAAAAAATTGGAGGGTGCCCTACATGAGTTTTCCACTCTCAATATCGGGTTACTTTTTCAACCGGAAGCTATTTGCTCCTTACGGTGTCAAGTATTGCGCTGAATTGTTTTGTTTACACACGTCTTTTGTTACTAGGAGAAATTGTGAGAAGTACTTTATGATTGAAACATCTGATATATTATTAAACGAAAAGCATCCCACTGAAATAACTTTATGCTTAAACTGCATTTAATGAAAGTTGTTACACCTCGTAGTCCTCGGATCAAAGGTTTATACAATCATAATTTTATTAATTTGTACTTAACAATCTTTATGATAATTATATTTTAATATTGGTACAGAAAAATCGTGTCGCTCGCTTCGCCTAATAAGAGTACGGGGCTAGAGAAGATTTTGAGACGTCACGTCACATTGCTTTGCTACACAGAACCGTGCTTATTAATCCTCCAGTGTAAGAAAATTGAAATGCGAATTTTATTCAATAAAAAGCTCAACTTGTATATATTTTAATGCTTAAAAAACGTTGGAATTAATAACTTATTGAACTCTAGTATTGTATTTCATCATTTCAATTCAACAACCCTTCTGAACAATTATTACTTTACTTGCAGTAAATTACTTTAATTCGAATTAATGACGTTTGCTTAACAATTTATTATTGTTTCGCTCACTAATTCAACTTAACGACCTTTTTAGATATAAAAACCCTTTTTAAACAATTTCGTAAGTTGAATCACTTTTGTTTTGTGTTTATTTCGTATTTTACGGGTTGATACGATTTTTGGTGACCAATTTGGAGACCCTTTACAGTGTGAGGTCCTGGGTTACTCTGCCCTTTTCACTTCCGCTTCCGTGAACCTAAATCTCTCTCTCAATCTCATGTTTCTTTGCCTCTAAGAAAAAAATTTAACTAAAAACAAACAAAAAAACATGAACAGAAACGCAGTGTGTTTTATTAGTTAATTGAATATTAGTTGCAAAAATTACTTTATTGTCCTCCGTGATCATAGTTTGTAACAGCTCTCTAGACAATAAATTATTTATTTGTTTATTGTCCGTCTAAATGACTTGATGTCGGTACAGAGCCTTTTTTTTCATTTCTTGGTCACCCAGTCTCCCAACATATTTGTTATGAACTGTTTTTCTGCCTCAGTTGGCGGTTCCTTTCAGCCCCCTCTAGTGCATGCTAGAGGGGTTTCCCGTCCCCGCCGCGAGGGAGGGAGGAACAATCACTCTATCTGGCATTCCGTGTCATTTGCAGTTCCACGACGTATTCTTGAAACGATTCGTACACCTCCTTAGTCGATATCAATTCGTGCCAGCTGTAGAGACCGTCGTTGCGCTTCGGCCGATTGTACCAGAGTCCCGTCGTTCCGGATCCGTTACACGTGTCGTCGCGTTTCCTGTGCTACACGGCAGCAACACAAACCTTCCGTCCGTAATCCTCTTTTCACTAGGTACGACCCGATATACATGTGACCGGATATGACCTCTATTACTTGTTTAGGAGGTTGGAACCATTTCCGCTTTTTTTTTGGAACATACAACACGTTCGATATGAACTCGTGCAAGTCACGCCCCTTCTGGCTGATCGTCCACCGCCTCTGCCAGCAGACACAGAGTATAGCATCTAATTGTTTAGTCCAACTCCTGTCCGTAACCTGTATCACGTTATTTGCTTTTCGCGCCGCATGTTGATCCTCATCACTATTCTGTCGATACTTAATTCTATCGGTAATATCCCCAAAACTACGAGAATACCCTCCGTGGAGAGTGTTTTGTAGCCGCCATACCATATTTGTAGGCAACTCCGTTGTTATTGTGCTAGTTTTCTCTCGACACATTTTACTTTTGTCCGCGCATGCCATGCTACACAACCGTACGTTAGGATTGGGTGTAACGCTCCTAAGTATAACATCCGGAGTTTTGCATACGGCAGCGTGTATCGGTTAATGCCTACACGATGTAGGGCACGCACTAGCTTTTGCACTTTTTCGCCCACGTAATCTATATTGTTCGTGAATGTCATACGTTCGTCAAGCACCAATCCAAGATACTTCACGAACCGCCGGATCCGTAACCTATGTTCTCCTACCGTAATGATCGGGTCGCGCCTATACTTCCCCTTCTGTGGCAACCCTAATACAAGCGCCTCCGTTTCTGCAAGGGACACCCGGAGAGCAACCTCTCACTGATCCTTATCACCGATGCACCTGCTTCTTCTATTTCTTTGCGGCTATTCGCGTGCACCACCAGCACCAGATCAGCCGCTTACGCAACGTAGTAGATTTGTTCGCCGTCCAGTTCCTGCAACACCAAAGTAGTGGTCCTATATGACTCTCTTGATGACACCCTTTATTGAGATTGCCGTAGATCCATTCGTTCCCCATCTGCAGTGCTACGTACCATTCATGCAAATATGACCTTAGGAGTTGCCGCATTGTGTCGGATACTCCAAGCGTGGTCGCAACCTGATGCGCCACTGGCCACGTAATGCTGTCAAATGTCCCTTCATAATCTATGAACAGCAACAACTGGTATTTTGTCGCTGATCCCCGTAATATATTTATCAGTGCGCAGAAAGCGTCGTCCGTCTCTACCCCTTTTGTGAAGCAGAACTGCCTGGCATTCAATTTCCCCCCGATTTCCCGGCCTGTGCTCATTGTAGCCAACGCTTTTACTTCGCCATCATCCACAAGAGTAATGATAATTCATTAAATACAATGTGTTTGAAGACTTCGCCTCTAATATAGGCGGTCTCCGATAGGCAGAAGAAGATGGACGCTCCTCAATTCTCGTTAGGGACGAGTAACACCTCTATGGCGCCAGAAAGATTGTATTAAAGAGAAACTTAAATTGTGAGATCCTTGTTTTGCATAAGTAATGTATACAGGGAGGCTGACTGTCAGTCATACAAATAAATTTTTAAAAAATTGGAGTAAAGATAAGCTTACCTCCGTTCTGTTGGCAAGACATTCGAAACTGAATTCATAGCCAACCTCGGACAACAATCAATTCACTTGCTCTTGTTGTGCTGTTCTGTTTTTTCTGCATCGAGCAAAGTGTGGAACGAATATTACTTTGTGTCTTAGTTTCCTGTGACATTAACTTGTATTTGTTTCAGAAACTTGTCGTGATCAATTATGTCAGTGCACTGTAATTATAGCGTGTCTCTAATGACGTCATTATTACAAGGAATGCGACACTACATTCTTGATCTTTTATCTTAGGGTTATTGCTCTTCTCAAGGATGTCCTGTTCAAATACCCTGATGATCCTCGAAATCAAATGAGGTTACTGTAATTCTATTATTCACTTCTTTTCATGAAATTACGTAAATTATTCCAACGATGGGGATAAATAAATTCGTCTCGAGTGTTTGTACACATTATTATTATATGCAATTAGTTAAGAAAATTTCGTGTAAAAACGTATGATTGGTGACACCAAACTGACCGTGATCCCATGTTCAATACCTGGCATAGTAATTTTCCATCATTTAACATACATAAAAATTGATATCATTTTCGTTCTTGACTCTTGACATAAACTACACAAAGGACGTTTTTGAGGGAAGGTCAAAATTTCTTCAATTAATTCATATTTTATACAGCCAACGTTTTGACAAATTTATTGTCTTCTTCAGGGCTTATACTTCAATATACTACATGAATTTGTCGAAATGTTGACTGTATAAAATGTGCATTAATTGAAGAAATTTTGGCCTTCCTTCAGAAACCTCCTTTACATAATAAAATTCGACTTGCGACGGATAGCGTTGAGTCGTAACACACTCTGTGCTCTGGCAAAGTCCTCATGGCGACATGTACACCATCGTCCAATAGAATTGCTTCGCTTTGTGAGTTTCCCTGAAAAAGTGAGCGATGCACTGCGTAACGCTGACCCGGACATTGCCCAAAAGTTGTCTACTTCGGCAACAGAGCGAATCCCATGAGAGGGTCTGAGTTGTTTAAGTGGAGATTTCCGATTCTTTTCAAAGAGTTTCTCCGGTTCGTGAAAGAAGCATTTCTTCCCCCCCAGGGAAATACGTTTCTTGTTTAATTATCTATCCCAGAATAGTGGTGTAGTGTGTAGAGCACTCACCTTCTATCTCAAGTGACGATGGTTCAAACCTCGGGTGATCTGATACATTCATGCCAGATGTTCGCTTTGCAGAAAAGAATCGTGGATGATTTCGACCAGGACCATCAGAAACGGAGTTTTTGACTGAGCACAGTGATTTCAAAAGCTACTTACGGCGATTCCAACTCACCAACGACGGGATACGCGACTGTTGAATTGAAGGAGAGGCGAGGGATCATGTATTTTGGGAATGTTCACTTTATGGACCGGAAAGGGCACAATACATACGTAAGATGAGGACCGAAGATATAATGAGAGAATCAGGGAAGGCAATACAGAGATGAAATACTATAAATTTAAAAGGTATATAACCAGCATTAAAGAAATAAAGCATTCAACAGCATTAAAGATGAAAAGCTAGATGGTTGAATAGCACCCTTCTCCCTGTAGATAGGGATGGGATTCTATGGGTGGTTAGGCAGCATAGTCTCGAGGACATGACGAAAAGGATAAGACGGAAATGACGAAATAGGGACAGCGAACGAGAATAGACAAATGGAGAATGAGAAGAAAAGAAGAACTAACAAAGAAATTGTCGGAAGACGCAGACACAACTCGAAACAATATACATTAATTTGTTAATAAGAAATTTCCTTATGCGAGTTTAGGCACTGTTTAATCACAATAACCGTGACTTGAGAGCTGTGTGGTCAATTGCAGGCCCTTTAGGCAGGCGCCTGGCCACCTCCCCTCCAAGTTCTAATTCCCCTCCACACCCCTATCAGCTGCCACATCTACCCCACAAAAGACATTTGCTGATGGTAAATATTCTTTTGTTTTCCATTGTGATGGGTAAATTAAAAAGTATTTTAATTTTTGTGTTGTGTGTATAATTTTCATGAGAATTATGTAGTGACTAGAATTATTCTTTCTGTTTTATGTAATTATGAAACGAAAACATTTAATTACAAATATATAATTTTATTTCATTTGTGTGAATAAAAAGTAATAATTGTTTATTCTTTGGAATTTTGTGCATGACTACGGTTTTGTTATAGGCATTATGCAACCATTTTTTCGTAATGTTCATATATATTTTAAGTGTTTATAAAACCACTCTTGATATCACTTCTAATTTGTTGTAATTAAGGAAAATTAAACTCGAGAAAGTTTTTCTCTCAAAATATTACTCACCCTGAAAATTTTGCGTCTTAGACAAATGTCTAACACGGTGCGCGTTGTATGTAAATCAAGTGTTTCGATCACGTCATATTGATGTAACTGATTTGGCAACGTCATCTCTCACTAGGGTTTACCTCGCGGTCTCTTACCCAATCCATATCCAAATATCCATATCCAAATATTTTCTCAAGACTCAGAATATCACTTAAAATTCTAGGAGTCAAAATAAATGAAATGTCAGATATGTAATGTGTTCTATTGGATCGTGAATCAGCCTTGTACCATTCCTTTTAATATCACGTTTTTCTAAGTTCCTGAGATGTTTTGTTTGTTTGTTTGTTCGTTGTCGAGGTGAGAAGAGGTTTTGCAAATGTGAAGGGAAGATGCGTTAGCGTCAAGAGCCGTCACCTTTACGACGTTTCGCGGGTGGAGAGATGCTTTTTTGTGGAGAGATGCGATGGGCAAAAAAAGGTTAAGTGGCAATGGATTCGATACTTTGTGACTTAAAGTCGCGTGACGTGCAATGTTTTACGAGTGCATGACGTCAACGTTGAAACGTTGCTGTTAGATAAAACGAGGACTTTGCTTTTTTAACTTCTTTGAATTACTCTACAAAAAAGAGTTAATTTTTTCGACGACGTTTGAGATGGCCATTAGAGATTGTAGTCTCATTTGCTTATATAAATCTAAGAGTGAGTACATCTTTAATTTATAAAGTTAAAATTGCACTTAATTCAATATTATCTCGTAACTAAAGATATCAGTAAAAATATTTTTGATCGTCCTTCATTGACTAAGAACGAAATTAATTTGTTGTCACATTTATCTTCCTAAAGATACAGCAATCGACACTCATTGATCGGAACAATTTCGCACGAATATAATTTTAATTTTTTTTCTCATTTTGGAAACAACACAGGAACTAAATCTGAAAAGCACACAGAATTTAGGGAGAAATCATTGTTGTATTATTTTTCCTCGTTTTTATCAGTTTGTCACGAATGGAGATCCCGCAAATTCTTTTACTTCACTTAAATTACCAAAATATGTTTTACGAAAAGGATTAGTAATTTCAATGTTCTTCCTTTTGTTAGCATTTAACATACCAATTCCTAATTTTGATTGCCCAAACAATTCGAATATGTTAGTAGCAAATTTTTGTGTTAGGAACCACAACATATATTTAAAGAAAGACTTGTGATGTAAATAATAATAATAATAAATTTATTGTCAAAAACAGTACAAACTGCGTATGATCACGTGGAGGACAATCAACTAATTTACTCTCCGGAAGCAAGCAAGGGACGTATTTCATCAATTCCGATCAAGGGCCCTAAGGCAGAGGCGGATTCAAAAAAATTCAGCAAAAGTTCCTAGATAAGATAAAAAGTTAGTTGCGAGTTATAATACATTTATAATGTCAATATGTTTGTAATTTAACGCAAATATGTTTGTAAATTTACATGTACAAGTTATTATCGAACTATAGATTATTCTGAGTATAGTGTTTAAACAATCATAAGAGTTGAAAAAAAACCACTAAATTCACGATTTACTGTTACAATAAACACGCCCCTAGACAAATCCTAGAGAACCTGTATAAGAAATCCGCCTCTACCCGAAGGAAAAACGGAGAAAAACCCGGGCCAGGATGGGGTTACAGAATTAATGTACACAACCAATGTGCCAAAGGTGAATAATACTCTTCAGACGTTGAAAGTCCTCTCTTGAAACAAAGTCAAAACTTTTGTTCTGTGTCGTTTTGTTTTACGCGCGCTCCAGGAATATGACAATTACAAGTCGGGAACCCCAAAAGAACTTAGCATATCTAACAGACGCAAAACACTTGGATAAACTTTCATGAACTCTGGATGATGTGGGCTTTTCCCTTCGATCTTCGCGGATTACGAAAGAGGAGAGCCGCTCTTCGCATGAGGATGCGACATCGATAAAACCATGGATCTTATGGAAATGACGACACTGGGCATCGAGAACAATCATTTTGACTACATTGGACGGGATTTCCTCTTCAAATATATAATTTCTTCGTGTAAACATGCAGCGGAGGATGTGGACCGTGATGATGGGGAGAGGTTTTGTTTAAAATTATGGTTCTGCAACACACATTTTTATAAATAAAATGCATCAAATAAGTAATTAACAATTTTAAATCAAGTATCATTAATAACAATAATTTATTAAAGTTATTAATATAGCATTATATATTTCATTAATCTGATCTTATTAATAACTATAAAAATGATTAATCTGGTTACACTTTTACTAAGCATGCCATTTATCAACTTTAATTTTACTTGTTAAGGGATCAGGTCCGAGGGTTGTAAACTCCCTCAGCCCCCCTCGCCCGCCCCATAAATCCCCAAAAGCGTAAGAAGAAACCATAAACATCTCGTACGCGGAAACAGTAACACAAGATTTTATATAAATTTAACTTTCTCGGCACGTGTATACTCGTCTCAATTTTCATAATTTTTAAATTCGTAATTGAAGAATATCGTATAAAGAACTTGTTATTGTGATTTCGTGTTCGGATTAAGACTTTTTTAATATGCCTGAATTACTTCACGAGTATTATTGCTCGATTAAAAACTTATTCATTAAAAAAATG